>JAPYZK010001729.1:0-16393 GCA_030522785.1 Platygaster equestris | reverse complement strand
TCTGTATTAAAGTGTGCTGGGAAAAAAGATTCAGTGAAGATCACGAAACTTGAATCCAAAAACTGCAAAGCACTCTGGATTACTAATAACTTCAAACAGTACTAAACGAACGTTGGTGTTTTTCTTGAACGACTTTGAATTCTGTAAGATGTAAACACATTTTCATTGCACTTTTTTTGGATACTCTTGAAGTTTTTCGAGTAAACTTCAAAAAAACCTGAAGAATCTGAACATTTGCAAATTTTGGGATCCAAAAATGACAATGTACTTTTTCGGAATTTGATTACAATACCTACAACTAAAACTCGAAATTCTTGGGCATTTGGACTCCAGAAATTCCAAAATCCGAATCTGAATTTCTATACGATGTTCTTTTTACCCTAAAAGTCATTAAAACCCAAATTTTTGATCTGGAAAACTACAAAACCAAAATTTCAAGCCAGTAAAATCCAAAACGACGCAAGTTTCGTAATTTACACCGAAACCAAATATTTCCCAGCGTACGAGAGACTGTATAACCAAGTTAGTCCTTTCCGCAAAACGAAGCAGAACTGATCAGAAGCAGGGCCGTGACCGCGTTTCCGAAATTATCCCCTTTTTTCTGCCCGTTAACCTCTCCTCGTCCGTAAAGACATTTTTACCTGTCGTCAATCAAACGTACGTGACGTACTTTTGGTTCGACGCCGGCTGGAATGAAAGATTGACTCTCCTTTCCCGATTTCGACGAAAAAATCACCCTTTTCTAAAACCCCAAGTCCTTCGAAAACGAATAAAATTCTACGAGTTCGAAAAAAGTTAATTGTTATCCCCCCCCCCCCTCCCCTCCCAAAAAAACGAAGACTTGATTATCGAAAAAAATCCAAAATTTATTGAATAATCGAAAAACCTCTGCAATTCATTCCATTCTCATAAAACCATCAAAAACACACCTCCCAACACTTCACAGTGTCAAAATTCGACCCAGAAACCCTCTACCCGTGCAAGAGTACGATTTTTCTGCCACGCTTTTTCCCCTTGAACTGCAAACGTATTTACATTACATTACGTGTTCGATAAAATTTACGATTCGCTCGGTTTGGTCTGAAAAGCTCAGAATTCTTCCCGTTACACTCGAATGTCCACGATTTTCCAGTTTCTTGATTTTGCGCTTTTGATCAGATCTGCTGTTTGCCCTGTAGTCCTGGCGATGCAATACGAACGTCAAATTGAACTCGTGACTTTATTCGAAACTGGAGTAAAAAGTTGATCATCGTAAGGCTGAAGTGCTGCCATTACCCCCACTCTCGACTGTCACGTGACACGCCGAACCAATCGCGGAGAGCGCCGGTGCACCCCCCCCCCCACTACCAACTGTAGTGGTGCTGATGAGCACCTTTCACCTTTCGATGAATATAAATGAACATTTTCTATTCCAAATAAAATTATTCTTGTCACAAGTGGAATTTGACGTTTCATGAAATGGGTGTTTATGGATGAAGAGGAGTTAACTCGCTTTAGTCGGTGTCAGTAGATAGTGATGTTGAAAAACTGGTGTTTTTTGAAGTTGCGAACAAGTTTTGACGTAGGAGATTTAGTGCTCTCGCATTGAGGATATAGAACTTCTTTGTAAATTTGTGAAAGGGCGATGTAAATACGAATCGTTGATGATTCATTGTCAGTGCACGATGTGTAGTAGATTTGTATGAGTGAGGAATATTTACTGAAGTCAGTGTTTTTAATGTTCAAATAATACAGTCGGCCCCAAAATAATAATTTTGAAAAATCTTCAGTGAAGTCGAATTCTATCATTTTCTTCGCTTCGTTCATAAAACCCGCAGAGCCAGTGAAAAAGACTTCTAAGTGGGGTTGTTGATGTTCTCCGAAAATATCGATGTTTAAAAAAATAACAAATATCGGATACGATATATCGTGTCAAAAATATCGATATCGATAATATCCGATATTAAGAAAAATATTGGATTCGATATCAATAATATCTGATGTTTAGACAAATACAGGGTATCGGATATGATATATCGTGTATAAAATGTCGATATTTGATTATATAAAACGTAAAAGATATTGATATTTGATAATATCGAATGTTAAAAATGAAGAATGTCGAGAGTATTTAGTAACGTATATCCAAAATATCATATGTTGCATATCGATAATATCCAATATCACGTAAGATGTGAATAATACCAAATTTGAAATATATCAATGGAATCTAACATCGAAAACATCGTGAATCGATAATGTGGAATATCTAAAATCGCATATTGATATCGAATATTTTTAATCAGGAGTGTCGATATTTGATATTCTCCAAAAACGTTGACATCAATAATATTCAATATTTCAAAAAATATCTGATAAAATATCGATAATACCTGATGTTCGGACAAATACAGGATATCGAATACGATCTATCGTGCCTGAAATATCGATATTCGATAATATCGAATGTTAGTAATAATGAATATTGGTAAAATCGAAAAGGAAGAATGTCAAGAATGTTTAGTAACGCAAATCCAAAAAATCAGATATTCAAAATATCAGTGATATCGAATATTGCAAATGTCGATCATATCGAATGTTGAAGATATCGGTAATATCTAACACTGA
The DNA here is from genome assembly GCA_030522785.1 of Platygaster equestris. Classification (NCBI taxonomy): domain Eukaryota; kingdom Metazoa; phylum Arthropoda; class Insecta; order Hymenoptera; family Platygastridae; genus Platygaster; species Platygaster equestris. The sequence goes on along the minus strand of JAPYZK010001729.1, from coordinate 13,786 downwards.
AAACTTCGCATATCGATAATATCCAAATCCAAAATATCGCATATTGAGAATATCGACGATATTTGATTCTCAGAAAAATATCGGATATCGGATACGATATCGATAATATCCAATATTTGAACAAATAACAGATATCGACTACGATATTTCGTGTCTAAAATATAAATATTCGAGAATATCGAATGTTAAAAACGAATAATATCGATGATATTGAACGCTGAATTTTGAAAATAAAGAATGCCAGGAATTCTTAACATCGCATAAAAAAATATCGAAAGTCGCACATAGATAATATGAAATACCAAGAATATCGATAATATCTAACATCAAAAACATCGCATATCAATAATATAGAATATTTGAAACATCGCATATAGATAATATTGAATATCGATACTTGATAATCGATATAATATCAACAACCCTACTCCCAAGAACGAATCTGTATCGGGTTTCCATGTTAAGCAACTTACCGAACAATTTTGTTGGATCCACAGTACGTCAAGTAACAGCAGTATAACAGCAAGGTTCGTTCTAGCCCATGAAAATTATTAAGCGTTACGTAGCGCTACAAAACATTACAATCACGTTCCAACGACTGTAACGTTCTCAAAACTCGTTTCTGGCTTGTTTCAATATCCCATGAGTCAAAAAATGACACCAGTGGGAGAAGTAATCACTTCTCCCACGGTGTTATAACTTTTTCGAAGTCGAACACGTTTTTACTTGACACACTGTCCGTACCAGAATAAACTGTACGAGTGCACGACCTCTGAACACTTGGAATCATAGGCCCTAACGAGCTGTTGATAATTAGAAACTAACTGTCGCGTCGAATGAGTGGAAATGTCGTATTTTCCTCGTTTGATGCGACCGATTTTGGACATTGATTGGTCTGATCTGCCTGTGAGTGTTGCTAGATATTTGGCAATGCGCCCATACTCGATGTGTCTCCCTCGGTTTGACCCTTTTTCCACAACATTTTCATTTGTTCCTGTTTTGCATTTCCTGCCTCTCTCATCCTTCCCCTCCCCCCCTCCGTTGATTTTATGCCTGCTCGGTATTTTCTATTTCGCTTGAGGAAAAGTCAGGTCATATTTTCCTAGCACGGTTTTCTTGGCCTTCGGCATTTCTTGTCCAGAATGACGTTTTTCGAATGGGGTTGTTGGGGGAGGGTATATGATTGGAAATTTGGGATTAGGGTGGGTTTTTAGAGATTTTAGATGGGGGAGGGAGGGGGGGTTTCGAGTTTTTATTGGGAATATTTTTGGTATCGTACGAAACATGTGTTTCTTTTTTTTCTGGTTGAGTATGGGGTTTAGCAAATCAATCCAATTTTCACTGAAATTTCAAACTATCCAAAATTCAGCCAAAAAGCTCATTTTTACAACAATTTCCAAAATTCGCATTTTCCCAAAATTTATACAATGTAAAAATTTCGAAAATGCGACTCAGTCGTCTGTTGAATTTTTCTTTCCCTCCTCCATTTTCCTCGGTATCGTACATTTTTCACTGACCTTTTGTGTCATTTAAAAAATATAAACTTTTCCAACATAACCAAAGGAGTCGAAATCGAATCGACAGATGCCTCGGCAAAAACTCAGACTCCCTTTATCGTGCTAGTTTTCCCCAGCCCTTTTTCATTGTCTATTTTCCTCCTTCAGAAAATAATCTTGGTGTGTGAAAACGTCTATGATTCGAGGTGTGAGAGCTGCGAAAGTGAAAACTAGTGTGAAACACGCTTTTCCTTCCCTCTATTCTCCGACCCCGATTTTCGGGACAATAGCGATGTTTTCCGACGCGCGCAGACCGGAAAATCGAAATTGGCGCACTATGCAGTTTCAGAATGACGCAGAAAGTGCGAACTTTTTTTTGCAATTCTTTAGCACAGTCTTGATAAAAACGGTGATTTTCTGTTTATTGCTTTTTTTTCTCATTTCAGACAGTTTTGTTTCTTTTTTTTCCTTTCGTTTATTCCGGACGGATCGGTGACGCGGAAGTGTAAGGATTTATTTGCAGTTTTTAGTTAATTTTTAGTTTTAGTACAAGTTGACCATAGGTAAAATTCATTTATTATGGGAAAATGAGTATTGATGAGTGAAAAGAAAGTTGCCAGATCAGGGAAATCAAGAAGAAAATATTCCCGTGATATAACTTTTTTACAACATTGATTTAAATGTTGGGAAAAGCAAAAAACTCGACCTGAATTTTTTGATTTCAGAATTTTTTTATCACTGAACTTGAGGGTTGACCTTCAGCTCTCAAGTTTAAACTTTAACTTCCGAAAAATTGAGGTTCAATCTGAAAAATCACTGAAAACTTTCCTAAGGGCATCACCCTTGAAATCTGGCAACACTGAGTCAACATTGAGCACGTAAATCAAGTAACCTTAAAAATGCACTCCAAAACGTCGAATTTTCCATTTGAATGAATGAAACATTGCACATAGATAATATCGAATATCAAAAATATTGTACATCGAGAATATCGATATCTGATATTGTTCGAAAATATCTATATCGATAGGTAATATACGATATTCAGAAAAATATCGAATATTATATCGATAAATAATTTTTGATATTCAGACATGTAACGGATATCGGATACGATAAAAAAAATCTAAAATATCGATATTCGATTATTTCGAGTGTTTAAAGCAAAGAATATCAATGATATTAAATTTTGAACTTCGAGAATTAAGAATGCAGAGAATTTTCAATATCGCATATCCAAAATATCGAATTTCTTATATCAATAATATCGAATACTGGAAGTGTCGATGATATCGGATGTGCAAAATATCGATAAGATCGGAAATATTGATATTTAATCTTCTTCAAAAATATTGATATCGATGATATTTGATATTCAGAAAAACATCGGATATCGGAATGATCTCGACGTATCCGATATTCAGACAAATAACGGATATTGGATACGATATATTATACAAAGTATTGATATTCGATAACATGTAGTGTTTAAAACAAAGAATGAGATTTTTTCGACATTTCCGATATTTTCAACATTCGATATCATCGATACTTCCAGTTTTCGATATCATCTATATTTTAGATTTTCCGATATTATCGATATGAGGAATTCGATATTGGTAATTCTCGGCATTCTTTATTCTCGGAGTTCAACGTTCACTATCATTGATATTCTTTGTTTTAAACGCTCGAAATTATCGAATATCGGAAATTATCGATATCGTATCCGATATTTTTCTGAATACCAAATATTACCTATCAATATAGATACTTTTGAAGAATATCAAATATAGATATTCTTGATATGCAATATTTTCGATATGCGGTATCAAATCTTCTCGACATACTTTATCTTCGACATTCGATATTTTTAAACATTTGATATTATCAAACGTCGAATTTTTAGATTTCATATCGTATCCGATAACCGTTCTTTGTCTGAATATCGGATATCATCAATATCGTATTCGATATTCTTCTGAATATCGGATATCACCTATCGATATCGATATTTGCAAAGAATATCAAATACCGATATTCTCGATATGCAATATTTTCGATATTCGATATAATCGATATGCGACGTTTCTAATGTTAGATATTTTCGATATTCCATATTACCAATATTTTAAATATTTAATATGATCGACACTTCCGATATTCGATATTATCAATATTTACAATTTTTGATATCATCGATATGCGACGTTCAATATTCTCTACATTCTTCATCTTTGATATTCGATATTTTCAACACTCATATTATCGAATATCGATATTTTCGGGAAGTATCAACAACCATAGTCAGTACTCGAGCTTTTAACGAAGCTTGCAGCATACAAAAGATCTGGGAAACCGCGCTTGCCGCTTGAGCGATCGCTAAATCGCGTGCTTAAAACCGACGAATGGCTTTTTCATTGTTACTTATCGGCTCTCAAGCATCGATTATTCCAAGTTATGGTCAACTTGTAGGTCTATCCTTTTCTTTTCTGTTCCGTCTTAATTCATTTCTAAAGTCGAGAAGACCCTCAATATTCCGAACGAAATCTGTCAAACGTCACACATTCGGATATTATAACTCTCCAATAACCAAAACTCCGCATTTATTCACGTTTCGAGTAACAACAAACAAAAGTGAAACCATGCGCCAAATGACCGAACTCCTCGCACATTCGGATATTTAACGACAGTTTCAAAAGTGGACGCGCAGAGAAAGAAACGGCGGCCGAACATGCGACAAACGACACCTCTCCTAATACTTTCCGTTTTCTTATAACACTTTTTTCTTTTTCTTCTGTCTTTAACTTTCCTATCTCTTCTTCGTACGGATTATTTCTGTAACCTGTCCTTTTTCTTACTATGTCTTGCTATGTCCCGGCTTTCTTTTGTTTCTAGATATTGCAGAACCTACAAAAAAAACGCACTGAGCGGAGGGGGCGCCTAAGCTCTGATATGAATAAAAAGAAGTCCGGTTGGAACAAAAACGACCTTATTTTTAAGGTAACCCGCCCTGAGAGAGACGCGCGAGGGCTCTCACCCACGTGGCACCCCGACCCGACTCGAGTTCTTCCGAAACCTGGCGAACGTTGCCGGATCTCCCCTTTCCCGTCCCTCGCCGTTCGACATAACGATCCGGCAACACTGTGGGCGATTTCCCCTTCTCTTTCGCCTTCGTAGTTACTTTTGGGAGGGGAACGTCGCGCTCGTTCGTCACCGTGTCGGACAACTATCGAGTCGGAGCTCTTCGGGGCGCGTGTGGGGGAGAGCGCGCCGATTGGCTCGTTGGTTTTTTCTTACAAACATTCGCTTTTTCGACGCCGCATACTACATACCCGCAGCTAGAGGCTACGCTTGAACGTACCACTATCTGCACCCGTCTAGCGACGGAATCGCGGATTTTTGACATTTTTGAAGCGGTTTTCGTTGGTTCACGAAGGTCATAAGGGTCATCAATATATGTTTCGAAGTGAATAAATTGTCAGGTCTAAAAACTGACGGCGTGACTGTCAATTAACCGACGCGATCTCTATTCTCGAAAAACCTGAGGTGTCAATCTGGACTTTGAAACTAAGGTTGTTGATATTGTATCATTTTTATCGATGGTATCGAATTTCGATTATCGAATATCGATATTCTCGGTATGGAATATTTCGATGTGCGTTGTTTTCAATGTTGGATATTCTAACAGTAGATATGGTCGATATTTTCAAAATTCGATATAATCGTTATTTGTAATATTTGATATGATCGGTATTTTCAACATTCGGTAGTATCGATATTTTTAACATTCAATATAATCGATATTTTTAACATCCGATATTATTGAGTTCACGTATTCGATATTATCGACATTTTCAATATCCGATATTATCGATGTGTGAAATTTCAAATTTTGGATACGCGATATCGAATGATTTCAATATTAGATATTTTCATCATTTGATATCGTAATATATAATAAATATTTTGGACACAATATATCCTATCAAATATCGTATATTATCGATATCGTATCCGATATTCGTCTCAATACCGAATGTAGTCGATATCGATATTACATCGATTTTTTCAAATGTAGATTAAATAATATCGATATTTCCGAAATGCTATATTTTCAGTATTCGATGTTATCTATATACGATTAGCAATATTCCAAATCATCGATATGATGTGTTTTAGATACTAGATATTATCAATGTTTCTGACATTAAACATTATCGATATTTTCAACATTCGATATTATTGATATTTCCAATTTTTAATATGATAGATATTTCTAACATTCAATATTATCGATATTTCAAACATTCGATGTTATCGATATTTTCAAGATCCGATGTTACTGACTTTTAGTATTTGATAGTTGATATTTTCATTATACGATATCATCGAATATCGATATTTTCAACACGACACATTGTATCCGATATCTGATACTCGTCCAAGTACCAGATATTATTGAAATTGATATGTTCATAGGTTATAAACGATATTACATTTATATTATCTAATGTTGATTATCATCGATAATGATCGAATGATAATTTCATTGATATGCAGTATTTACGGTATTCAGTATTATTTACATGCTATTTTCGATATTCTATACTATCGATATGCCATGTTTTCGATGATAAACATAATCGATATCAGATTTCATCTACATTTTCAACGTTCGATATTATCGATTTTCAGTATTCAATATTATCGATATTTTTCTAATATCCGATACTATCGATAAGCGACATTCGACATTTTTTATATGCCATCTCAAATATTTTTGACATTCTTCATTTTCGTAATCGATATTTTCATCACTCGATACTATCGAATATTGATATTTTGGACAGGATATATCATATTCGATATCCAATATTTTTCTCAATATCGAATATTATTGATATTGTATAACATATCCGATATTCTTCTTGATATCGGATAATATAGATATTAAATACTATCCATATCGATATTTTTCGAAAATATCAACAACCCTACTCAAAACCCCCAAAAACCCACTCAAATTCGCTAGACGGCGTGCGGAACCCTTGAGCGCACGTGATTGGGCGTCCCTTCTCTGTCGCTTTGCTGCAAATCGCACCCACCCGATCGTTGCCGCAGGCATTTATTTCAAAAACCGAGGAAACTCAACTCCCTCCCCTCCTAACCTCTCCCTCCCCCGGAAAAGTCGAAAAATCGACCCGTTTTCCAAGGATCTCGCTTGTAGCCCAGAGAAAAGTTTCTCCGGTCAACTCAGCCTTCCGTCGATCCAACATAACCTTTCGTCGGATCGACGAAACGTTCCGTACAGAATACTCCCATTTTTCCGAAACATCTGTGAAACCTTTCGGAAAAGCGGAAGTCTTCTGCAGACCCTACATCATCACTTCTGGCCTTGGGTGCACCAAACCGCCGTGAAAGGTGGGCTTCGCTGCTTTTTGCTTGGCTTGTGTGGCGCTTTTGTAACCTGTTTTTTGGTCTTTGGCTGTCGCACCATACGAAACTCAATCTCCGCCTACGAATTCCTGAGAGCGGTTTTTACTTCGTGTGTGAGGAAGAAGTAGAACAGTCGTAGAGGTGACCCCGTCCCACGTTTGTGACACTGACAGGCACAAGATACTGAAAATTCCCTGAAACGCAGGAATTCGTACGGGGGCGACACTTTCGCTGTGCCGTTTTGACTCATGCCACATTGTACTGACTGTTTCGAGTTCTGCGACTCGACATTATCACCTCAACCGTCATTTTGATGATTGGTTACTATGATCCAGGCAAATTTGGTCTAATGATTTGGTAATGATGACTGTCTTTCGTTTATTGGCGTATTGGTTGTAGAAGTGGAGAGTCATGGTTCATAATGACTGTTAATGAGTCATTACCGATGGTTTTTCACGAAATCATTGACTGATGAATTTTCGTAAGTATGACAACGAAATACTTCAAACACGACCGGGATAGTTTATCCTTATTCTTCATATTCGAATAACACGAAAGATCATCATCATCCACAAATGTTTACTGTATCTTCAACCGTCATTTTGATGATTGGTTACAATGATTGGTATATGACAACAAAATACTTCGAACACAACCGGAAAGGTTCATCCGTATTCCTGATATTCCGATAACGCGAAAGATCATTATCATTAAAAAAATTTTTACTCTGTCCTCAATCGTCATTGTGATGATTGGTTACTATGAGCCAGTCAAATTTGATCTAATGATTTGGTTCTGATGATCGTATTTCGTTCATTGGTAAGGTGTGAAGACTGATGGTTGTCATAATGACGATTCGGGAGTCATTATCGATAATTCCTCATGAAATCATAGACTCATGAGTTTTCGTAAGTATGACAACAACATTCTCTGAACACAAAAACACAAAAAATCATAATCAGAAAATTTTTACTTAACTCAACCGTCATTATGATGATGAATCACTCTGATACAGTCAAATTTGATCCAATGATTTGGTTATGATGATTTTCTTTCATTTATTTGTGTACTGGTTGAAGGAGTGAAGAGTTATGATTGTCATAATGACGATACGTAAGTCATTACCAATAATTCTTCATGAAATCATTGACTGATGAATTTTCGTAAGTATAACAACAAAATACTTCGAACACCACCGGAAAAGATCATCCTTCTTCCTTATATTCCAATAACACAAAAGATCATCATCGTCGAAAAATTTCAACTCCATCATGAAAGATGAACAAATATTGCCTGGGTCGATCGATCCTAGCGACCAAGATTTCATTTACGAGACTTGACTGTTACTGTAGATGTATTTTTTTGAGGAACGTGGATTCGTCTAGAAAGAACGATGATTATTCATCATGTGCAATCATGACATTGTTTAAACATGCAACGTATGTTAAGAATTCGTGTTTTTGTATGTTGTACGAGCAGGTAATGTATCGTTTGTGTTTGGACTGTTCGAAACGTGCGTAGATGGTTATAATTGATTCATCATTATTGACATCGCAGCGAGAGTAATCAAGGACCATCACTTCTGTGTTTTCTAGTCATTAGAATGGTATTTTGTAGGTAGAGGATTTTGGAAGTGGGCTGAAGATCGGAGGAAGTTTAGATTCTTTTTTGGGGTTAGGAGAAGAAGATATTTGGTCATTCACATTTGATGTTTATGCTTGATTTAACTGAACAGCGATTCCGACGACACATAGCCCACTTTGAAAATCCACAACAACATATTTATCGTACTTGTTTAATGAACGACGCATCAAACCCTTTCAGCCGACAAATTTCTGCCACCCAGGAAATTTGTCACTCAGTATACATTCGTATGTTGTACATCAATCGATCGAGTTTGTTCACACGTCTCTATAGAACTCTAATAGTGTCTACAATGGCGCTCTTGGAATGCATTTTTTATCCATTTTTTCCAACAAAATGGAGTGTCCCATGGAGAGCGGGGTTTTGACGTGACCGAATAGTCACATGCGGCACGTGACGAGCATTGTGTACCATAAACGAGTGCGCACTGTATACGTGATTCAGAAAATAAATGCCCATGAAAAAATCATCAATTCCACGGATTTCGGATCATTGAGAACGGAGGAAACACGTCACGTTTTGTGATTACCTTTTTTTCTTTTTTGTTTTCTTTTTTCTTTTTTTTTCGTCTATTAAAATTACATCATTTTGATAGGACGTTATCGAGTCCGGGGGAATTTTTTTGATAATTTTTATCGTCAATTTTTCGACTTAAAGAACTGGATATTGTTGATTTTCGAATTTTATGAATTTATTTGTGACGAATCGAAGTCAATTACGATATATGGCAGTTTTGTCAGAGTGGGGGAAAAATCGGGATTGGGCGACAGTTTTATATTTCCGGGTGCGGAAAATCGATGAATAAATTGTTGATTTTGGCTGTCGTTTTTAATTCTTTTTATTTACGGGATTTTATTTTCTATGCTGACATGATTGAAGAGATTACGAGTGATTTTTTTTCATTTTTTTTTTTTTTTGGAATTAGAGGAACTAGACTAGGGGATTTTCGGTGTTTTGAGGAAGAAGAAATAATGAATTGAAAACACTCAGTCTTTAAGAGTCTAAAATTTTTAATTCTGAATTATTGATCTACTAAAATCCCGAAGTTTCAAAATTTGAATATCTGAATTATAGAATTTTCGAAATTTTTGAAAATTCAAGAATTTCAAACACCGAATTTTTGATCAACAACTATTTAAGTCTTGAATTCATTAAAATTTGGTAATTTCTGAAATTTTGGATTTTGGAATTTTGAAATAATTCATGATATTCGAAGATTTTGAAACATTTCAGTCATTCGGAATTTTGAATTTCTATTTTTCAAGAATTTCGAGTGAAATTTTTGATTTTTTCTAAACCGAAAATTTGTGAATTCATAAACTTTGGAAATTTTGGATTTTTAAATTTTGAAGTGCCTAATTTACGAGATATGAAGATTTTGGGAAACTTCAGTTATTTGGGATTTTTAATTTTAATTTTTCAAAAATTTCGTTTCAAATTTTTGAATTTCTCTGAATTGAAAATTTGTGAATCCGAAAAATAGACGATGTTACATACATTAGGACTGAAAATTTTCGAATCTGAATGGCAATATAAAATTTCACAATGCAAAAATTTTCTAATTTTGAAAATTCTTAGTTTTAAATGTTCAATTCCGAATTTCTAATTCATGAAATTCCTCACATTCTAACATAAAACTCGTGAAAATGATCAAATTCGTCGAATTTGAAAATTTATCACCTTATCTGGGATACCAAATTTTAAATGTTAAAGTTTTTCATTTTCGAAATTTCTAATTTCTCAAGTATGAAAAATTTTCAATTTTCTAATATCCCGAAACTTAAATTGTAGACTTTGAATTGCTAGACTTCTGAAATTGCTCGAATTTCGAGAAAAAATTGTCAACATTCCGAATCCAAGATAAAATTTTCCAAATTTCTAAATTCTAGACTACCAAAAATTCCGAATTCCAATGTCTACAAATCCAAAAATTTTCGAATTGCGATCAAAAATTCCAGAATCCAAATTTTATTTCATCAAAATATCGAAAAAATCTCCAAATTGGTTATAAAAGATTTACTATGAGCAAAAGACCGATTTTAGGGGGTAAGTTCCCCCCTAAGATCCGAGAATTGTAGAAATTATAAATTCAAGATTTTATATTTGAAATCTTCCAAATTCTAGACTACTCAAAATCGTTAAAAATTTGAAAATACTGAAATAGTGAATAAACATTCCAGAATCCGAATTCAATTTCATCAAAACATCCAAAAAATCCTCGAATTGGTAAAAAAAGATTTTTTTCGGGCAAAAGGCGTATTTTAGGGAGTAATTCCCCCCAGAATTTCATAATTGTCAAAATTCTGAACTTAACATTTCATATCTCAAATCTTCAAATTTTGACCTACCAAAAATCGTCAAAAATCCGAGAATTTCTAAATTTAAAACAAATATTCCAGAATCCGAATTTTATTTACAACAAAATGTTTCAAAAATCCTCCAATCAGTTAAAAATTTTTCTTCAGGAGAAAATTACCGATCCCAAAAGGAAATGTCACTATAAACAAGTAACAAACTCCTAAAATCTCCCAATACTTTCGTATTTTCATCATCAGCATGCCATTGTTCCATCAGCATTCGCTGTCTGTCCGCTGTTTTCCTATCAGAAACAAAACGAAAAACTCAAGCTATAAAAGCACGTGAAAACAGTGCTTTCAGAGCCTAAAACCCATAAAAAAGAGTTGTCTATTCCCCACGATTCGTGCTCCAGAGCATCGAATCGTGCGTTCATAGACGCACTTGTTGCTGCAAAAGCATAAGTTTCACGCGCAATTATAGCAGGAGCGTTTTCTCTCCGTGCAAGTTTGCTCCGTTCTCTCGCTTCTAGTTTCCGGGCGGACGATTCCCATATCTAAGTATTGATCGAAGGAGCGAACTAGCGCAGCGAGGAATTTCGAGTGCCAAGCGCGATGTCATTTCCCCAGAGGCACGGACAGATAACCCTGAAATTCCTCGGCGCTATCAAACTCGATCGAGCAATTGACACGTCCTTAACCGGGTACATGTTCTTCGTACATTTGGATGTCATATATATGATCGCACGAGGTCGAAAGTTGACAAAAATGTGGGTTATCAACTAATTTCAGGAATCGTCTGCATAAGGGAACTTTCGTTCGAGAAATCAAAATCGCGGAATCGAAATCGAACTCGCTAGATCGAAATCGAAATTACGTAATTAAAATCAAAATCGCGAATTTAGAATCGGAATCGTGGGATTTAAATCATACTCACGAAATCGAAATCAAAATCGCAAAATCAAAATCGTAATCACGTAATCGACATGAAAATTGTAAAGTTAAAATCGAAATTGTAATCGAACTCGTCAAATTGAAATCCAAATCACGTAATCGGAATCAAAATCACGTAATCAAAATCACAATCGAGAACTCGAAATCGAAATCGAATTCGTGGAATCGAAAACAAACTTGCGAAATCGAAATCATGAAATCGAACTCGCGAAATCGAAATTCAAATCATGTAATTGAAATCGGAATCGCGTAATCGAAATCAAAATTGCACAATCGAAATCGAAATCACGTAATCGAAATCGAAATTAAAATCATGGAGTCAAAATCCAAGTTGAAATCGAACTCATGAAACCGAAATCGAAATCACGTTATCGAAATTCAAATCACGTAATCGAATTCGGAATCACAGACTCGAAATCGACATCGGAATCGTGGAATCGAAATCTAACTTGCAAAATCGATATCGAAATCGACATCATGGAATAAAAGTCGGAATCGAAATCATGAAATCGAAATCGTGAAGTCAAAATCAAAATCGAAATCACGAAATCTAAATCAAACTCGCGAAATCGAAATTTAAATCATGTAGTCGAAATCAAACTCACGCAATCGAAATTCAAAGCACGCAATCGAAATCGAAATCACAAAATCGAAATCGCGGACTTGAAATCGAAATCGAAATTGTGGAATGCAAATCAAACTTGCAGAATCGATATCAAAATCGAGTTCGTGGAATAAAAACCGAAATCGAAATCACAAATACGAAGTGGAAATCGAAAACGAAATCACGTGATGAAAATCGAAATCGCGGACTCAAAATCGAAATTGCAATGATAAAATTGAATTCGAAATCGCGAAATTGAAATCGAAATCGAGATCTTGAATTCAAAATCGATATCGCGAATTCTCAATCGCGGACTCAAAATCGAAATCTTCGAATCGAAATCGAAATCACAGAATCCAAATCGAAATCGCGGAATCAAAATTGAAATGGAGATCACGAAATCAAAATCGCGAAATCAGAATCGGAATCGAAATCTCAAACTTGAAATCCAAATCGCAGAATCGAAATCGACAAAATTATAAAAGTTGGGAGGATGAAGCAAAAAATACATAACTCATCTTCCTTCGTCGCATGTTTTTTCTGTTTAGAGCATAGTAGCAATTACTTCGGTTTGGAGGAGACTTAGAATCACGATTTTTGTTGTTTATGGTTTACGATTTGGTGTGACCTCGTCGTTTTCTGATGTGGCATGCTTTATCTAATCAAGGGCGTCGAAGCGCGAGAAACGAATAGATGTTTCGCGTTGTCGCGCCGGATTCGAGGCACGCCGTTTATGACATTGATTGAACGGCGTGCTGTCAACAATGTACGAAAGCTGCCGAGCAAACAACCCCCGGAAAAACGGGCGTTTTCGGAAAGAGCGAGTACGAAAGTAACGTTGAGGGATGATTGCATTTGCTCATCGACTTGTTCGCCTTCGGATCCGGTCATGAACTATACACGTAAAATTTTGGATTTTGGGATATGTTAGAACATGTGTCAAAGTAGTAAACCGGATTCATTTTTGTGACTTTCGGAATGTCTGAAAACTTTAAGATTTCCACAAAAAACTTTCAAATTTTTTGGATTTGTCCGAATTTCTTTAAAGATTTGAAATTCTTTGAAATTCTCCAAAATTTACGAATTATTCATAATTCTTATGAATTTTGAAATTCCAGGACTTCTAAAATGTCTCAAACTACGCGAGTTCTGAAATATGAATATATACAATTTAACAAATCAAAAACTTGACAAAATTACCTAACATTCAAAATTTCAGAACTTCATCATTTCACGAAACTCAATAACTTTGCAACTACTAACATTTTTCAAGCATAGAAATTTCCAAAATTATCATACTTCACAAATTTAACATCCCGAAACTTTGGAGCATCTGAAAATCCAACAATTTCGAAAGC
>JAPYZK010001727.1:0-16376 GCA_030522785.1 Platygaster equestris | reverse complement strand
TACCTATAACTTTGCGATTTGTTTTGAGTAAGACTAAAAAAAGAAGCCGAAACGTTTTAAAATCGGAAATAAGTTGATACAGGACAGTTGGAAAAATGATAATTGATTGTCTCAGATAGACCGAAATTATTACTGAGGATCTTCTACTAATAGAAATTTGTTGTTATTCAAGGTTTGTTTATTAACTGAAATGGCGCGAATTTATGAAGGCTTGAACAACACAGGAAAGTCGATGAGGTTTTACAAAACAATCGCTCAAGAAGACGCTTCCCACATGGAAGCGATCGCGAGCATTGGAATGCATCATTTTTACAATGATCAACCAGAATTAGCTTTACGATATTACAGGCAATTTTACATATTTCTTGTCAATTCTCACCGAAAACCATAGTTTCATAAATATTCTCGGTGCTCAAAAACCGTGATACATTTCTAATGAAATTTGCTGTTTAATATAAAATTATATCAAGTCGTACTTTCTTCGTTTGCAATTTGTTATCGGCCCTGATAGCACACGTTCAAGAATTCTCGAACTGCAAATTTTCTGCGCAGTTTTGGATTATTATGTCCATTTCATTTGAATTTTATGCAAAGTGTGCTGTGAGGGAAAAATGCCTTTACAAATATTTTAAAAAATGTATTTACTCACGAATAAAACTCGACTTCCATAATTTTCATTGATTTCTAGTATGTTCAATTGAAAAACTGTTACAGGAGATTATTGCAAATGGGCGTTTTCAACGCAGAATTGTTCAACAATTTGGGCTTGTGCAGTTTTTACGCCCAACAATATGATTCCACTGTTAACTGTTTCGAGCAAGCTATGAGTCTATGCTCTGAAGAAAATATCGCTGATATTTGGTACAACATTTCTCAAATTGCGATCGTAAGTCGAAAAACATAACTTTTCGGACTTAATTTCGTCATCACGAGTAATTGACAAACACTGTGCATCATTTGTGACAAAATCAACTGAAAATCATTAATTTTCGTCTTACGAAAAAATCAAATTGTTCTCAATGAAAATGAAAATTGACAGTGTGTAGTGAATGTGCAAACCTAACCTCCAAAAGACTCATTTCATTTAAAGCGAAACGAACGTACTCACACTGGAGAAAAACCGTACTAGTATTGACTTGACACCAAAAAAGTAATGTTTGTACTCGCACAGTCAGAACATTCTTCAAGTACACACTTTCTAAAGTTAAATTTTGGCTCTCACACTGGAAAAAAGTGGTATCTGTGCAAAATCTGGAAACCTAACTTTCAAAAGACTCACTTCATTTCAAGAGACATGAACGTACTCACACTGGAGAAAAACCGTATCAGTGCGGAATGTGCAAGGGTGCATTCCAAAAGTCGAGTGAATTCTACCATACCTCTAAATTCATGCGCAAGTAGCACTCAATCAACTTTTGGAACACACCCCGAACCTAACAACCGAAAAACACACTTCATTTTGAGATATGTACATAAACCTAATCACACTGGCGAAAAACCGTACAGTGTTGAGTCGACATCAAAAAATAATTACATCTGTACTCGCACTACCAGAACATTTTGTTAGTAGACAGTTGCTTTAATTTTGGCTTTTACACTGTTAAAAAACCACATTACTGCAAAATTTGCAAACTAGACCTTCAAAAATCTCACTGATTCATTTTGAGAGACATGAACATATTCACACTGGCGATAAACCTTATCAGGTTTATTATTAATTTTATTATTATATATTATCAGCGACCCAACCTCCAAAAAACTCACTTTATTTTGAAAGACATTAGCGCATGAACGTATTCACACTGACTAAAAACTGTCTTAGTGTTGAGTTGACATCAAAAAACTCATGTCAGTACTGACACTATTAAAAAATCCTCTCAGTATACAGTTTCCTCAGTCAAATGTTGGCTATCACACTGGCAAAAAACCGTATTAGTACAAAATCTGCAAACCTAATTCTTCAGAAGACTCACTTCATTTCAAGACATCATGAACGTACTCACACTGGCGAAAAACCGTTTACTTTTCTGACTGAATTAGGAATTTCGTAAATCATTACTGAATTTCTCTTAATTACGAAATTAAGTCAGAAAATTTATGTTCATAAAACGTTCCGAAATGTAACCTTAGAATCGAAAATTCGTTTTTAAATAATCTATTTCCGTAAGACGAAAAAATCAGATTGTTCTAAGTGAGAATAAAATTGACAGTGTTTAGGCGATTTGAAAATGGCCCAAGAATGCCTTAGACTTGCACTTTCTGCGGATAATCGTCATGCTCAGTCATACAATAACCTCGGAGTCATCGAAATGAGAAAAGGAAACACAACTGCCGCAAGAACGTGTTTCCACGCAGCAGCAAATATCGCGGATTTCATTCATGAACCTCATTACAACAGCGCATTACTTGCTTACAAGGTTTAATCATTTTTTTTAGATCGCAAAACAAACAAAATAACATTTTAGTGTTAACTGGACTACCGTCATAATTTAAATGGCAATACATGCACTTTTTACAAACATCAAGTTATTTATTTTATATAGTTGGATTTATAATTTCCTAACGAATAATAATGTGTTGATTGCAAACCAAAATTAAAATTACACCTCCATTAATTAATCAACAACGATTTTCTTATTTTTATAAAATGACTAACAAATTTAGATGAATTATACTATGAATTACAAATTTTAATTATAATTAAATTAAAAACCTCTCTTTCTTTGAATTTTACGAAAAAAAAAAATTCAACATTTTCAGGAAGGAGATCTCCAAACAAGTTACATCGCAGTGCAAAAATCACTAAATGCTTACACAGTTCATCGCGACAGCAAAGAATTGTTCAAGAAACTACAACGCCATTTTTCGCACATATAGAAATTTTCAAGAAAAACTTGTTCAAATTTTTTTTCCATCTGGACAAAGGGATAATATATATTCTCAGAGAATGTGAATTTTTCACAGCCATTCTGTAAAAAACTTCACTGGCATATACAGATGCGTTTTTTAAACTACATGATAAATAACATTTATAATTGTTGCAATAAAAAACTTTATAAATAGTGGAATGCTGATTTGTTTGAATTTTTGGTTTTTTTTTTCTTCAAGCCGTGTGGGATATTACTAACCAGGAAATGATGAAGTAGAATAACGACATCGGGTAGACTGCGAGTCCTTTCTTTTCGGGAAGCTGACTGTCGCCCAGGAACGCCAATGAAGCTGTAAACAATTTATTTTTTATTTTTTGAAACAGTTTTGTTTTTTTAGAATGTCATTAATTGAATTTAGATTTAGATTTAGATTATACATTTTTTTTTTCGTTGTTTTCCACAATTTTTGTACAGTGGAAGTTATTTTGTATTTATTAATTCCACTTATTTATGAATGATGAATTTCAATACATTTTCAATTTGAAAAATTCGGAATGTTCGCATTTTTTCAATTTTTTAACATTCATGTGCTTTCGAAATAGAAAAAAAAAAGCGTAGGAAATTTAATATTTGTATATTTAATGAAAATTTCACGTTTTTAAATATTAAGACTTATTTTTTCGAATACCCGTAATTTATAATTTTTTAAAAATTACAATTTTAATTATTATGAAATGATGCTTACATTAACTGCAATATTATATATCAATATATTTTTCGAATTCAATGTTCATTTAAATTTAGAATGACAAAATACAAAAATTTTTTTACCATAAGTCGCCCATAAAAATCCAACGATGGCGATCACAAATCTCAGAATGAACAAAAACACGTTCTGATCCATGATTAAAATGATTTCACAAAAAATCAGCGCTATCGCAGTGGGAAGTAAACAATAACCCAGAACGCACACGCTCTGGAAAAATGATCTGAAAAAAAAAAATACGTTCATCAATATGTAATACCATAATCAACCCCCCAAAAAATCAAAATTTTTGAAAAATTTTTCGTACATGTTTCCACCCAGCAATTTGCAATTCAGTGTGACAATCACGGACCCGATCCAAACGATTACGAAAACTTCCGCAAATTCAGGTCCGCCATCTTTGATGTCGTTGGCTGTTTCTTTGCCTCGGAGAATCCTATAAATTAAATTTATAATAAATAATACACATTAATTATGAATACTATACATAATTATTAATGATAAATATTATTATCGCTAATCCTGAACATTTTGTTACTTGGGAAGTTCAATGTTTACCAAAAACTAGATTAAAAAATCCAACAAACGGATTTTGAATTCCAAGTTGTATGAATATTTATAAACTATTTGGACATTTTTCAGCAACAATTTTTGTTTGTTCTTACATTGCCATGAATGTGCAAAGTACCAAAGGACCCCACAAATCCCCTGAAAAATGAAATAACAATAACTACCAAATATCGAATTTTCCACCAATATAAAATGTACTTCAGTTTACAAAAAAAAAATAGATCAATTAATCAATAAACGAGTAAAAATTTTTTTTGCAACTTGCATTCTTTAAGCAAACTGTTTTTTTCTTTCGGGTACAGTACATGGTAAAATTTTCTTCCGACTGCTTTCACGTCTCGAAGCTGAAATAAGTTCATTAATTATAATGTAAATAATGATATTACATTAAATTAAATATAATATGATATAATATACTTATATTATATTAAAATATAAATAATTGTATTTATATTTACATCAATATGTGCAATATTAATGGTAATATCATTAATATTAATAATTATTATCAAGTGATACAAAAATTAGTAATACTTTAAACAATTTGAAAAACTGATGTAAATTTGGAAAAAATGTTATAGTGAAAAGTATTTTAAAATTATGAAATTAGCTTGGAAAAAGATTGATGTTTTGTTTTTAAAATAAATCGAATAGTGTTGTAATTCAACTGAGTGAATCATTTTAATTAAAATATTACAAATGTAACGCTAATTGGTTCATCCAAGGTATTAAAATCCGGTTCTCCAAGATTTGCTTCCGTTTTTACGCCCATTGTCATATCTCCTTCGACATGTTGTGGATCAACCGTGTACGATCCGTTATCAAACATCTGCAAAATATATATGCATTAATTAAATTCTTCAATCATTAATTTATAATTTGTTTCGAATTTTATTGAATTCTTCGAGTTTAAAAAACAAATCAAAATAAAACTGTATAAGCCTAGTGATTTTCAATTTTCAAAAAGACCTTATTAATAAATTGACCATTTTTAGTGAAATATTTAATAAATTGAGTTATTTTCATCAAATAATAATTCAATTCGATTATTTTGATAAAATAATCGATTAATACAAAATTTGTGAATTTTTTGAAAGTTTCACAATATTAGAATTACAATTAAAAAAATATTTTTTTATATTTTGACGAACAATCAAACGAAAAAAATGAAACAAAATAATAAATAAGACAAAAACTAACAATTTCGACATTCGACGAATATTTTCTAAATTTATTATGAATTTTGTAACTCTTTCACAAATTACTACGATTTGTTTACATACGTCGAGTTTCGTCTCCATGATTTCTGTGTTGTCGCCAATTCTCCTGTACGTGTTGTCGTTCTCGCGTCAATTTTGAAAAAATGGATACCTTGATGTCCAGGTTGTTTTTTGCGCGTGAATTTTCCTAATATTTGTTTTTTAGTTTTTTGTTTCCGATAATTTTTGACATTTAATCTGCCATGCAACGTCATTAATCACTCAACTTGACTCAACTTGTTCATCATAACCTCAAAAATAAGATTATATTTGACAATTTCCGATAAAACTGAAAACTGGCGGGAAATTCAAATTGATTTATACGTTGGACACAGTAAAAAATAAGTTAAAACAATCGAAGCTGTTTAAAAAATGAAAGAATTCGAACAAAGGAAACAATTTAAACGGTTTTCTATGGGAAAAATATGTTTTTCTTATCTGAAGTTACTTTTTACGTATAAATAGACCATTTTTGAACGAATACAGATTTTTTAAATCTATTTTTGACAACATTTTGTCAATAATCAAAACAGATCAAACAATTGAAACAGTTAGAAAAATTGAAACATTTTAAAAAATCAAACCGTTCTAACAATTAATACAGTTTAAACGATTTCCTATGGAAAAAATTATGTTTCCCATATTTAAAGTTACTTTTTACGTATAAATAGACCAATTTTGAACGAGCACAGATTTTTTTAAAGCTCTAACTCTAAACTGCACATTTACCGAAAACAGTATCGAGATTGTTGAAGTATGAGAAAACCAATTCCGAAATGATATTGCGAAAATAATGACGAACAGAAAAAAATTTCACATCTGAATTTTATGAAATAAATTATATCAAATGAACTAAATACTGAATATTGATATATTTATTCTTGTTACATCAGATACATCACCACTCATCAAAAAATCCTTCAACTGAAGATTTTTTCACTTTCGTGTGATTCATTTCGATCGTATCCTTTTGTGACATCCAATAGGATGTTTCTTAAATAACCAAGATCCAATATCGACAGCGTGCTCGAAGTAACTTTTCTTTTTCGGCTTCTCGACTCGGAAGTGAACTACTCGATTGCTGAGAGAATCAGCGCGTATTTAGAAAAAATGTACAGGATAAGCAATGTTTCTGAATGTTCATAAAATAAGATGCAAATATGACATACGATCGACATTATTTTGTATTATTATAATCGTGAACAAAATAAGATCGATCTGTTTATATGATATCTATAATAGTAAATATATTCCAACATAACAGCTGCTTTTATTAAGCCTGGATAATAATTTTTGCATTGTTAAAAATTAAATCATTTTTTATAAATATTTTCACAATTGATATAAAAAACATTCGTACTTTACTTCCTGAAGAGGGCGAAAATTCGACTCGTCGCCATGAGACAATTCGATATTTCTGAACAAGCCCAGCTGTAAAACAATTTTTTATAAACAATTAATTAATTTTTGTACTTGGAGGAAAATTCAAGGACGTGCCAAAATGCGTATTTTTTTGCAGCTTTCTGAATACTTTTGAATTATACTTAAGATTCCCCCCTTCTCCCTATCCCTATTTTTTTATAACCTGTTTCGAAGAAATAGTCAAAAGATCTGAGTTGATAAACCAAGTGACGCCTTCGGTGCAAGGCGGCGTCGTCAAAGAACCCTGATAAGTGAAATATCTGTCGATGTCGACCCAATCCAAATCCTCCAAAGGCATGGGAATTATTCGGGTACTATTCCCTTCGTAGCGAACGTCGGGCAGAACGCGTTCGAAATTTGCTATCCCATTTTCTCTATTATCTAACTACGTATTGTTTGAAAAAATTCAAAATCATGTATTAATGTCTTGTATTTTAGTATTGATAATTAGCTTCAGAATTTGGCGACTTATTGGTTGAATACACATACATCCAATAAATTACGATTATCGATCGAAGTTTGAAATAATAGTTGGAACCCTCGCCTTAACCAACTACCGTTTGCAATGATCCTGAAGAGATTCTTGATAGTTTATGTAAAAAAACTTACTAATGTTTGATTTCACTCATTCTATTGAAGTTTCAACGTATACCGATTTCGAATTACATTATATTTTCGAAAATATACACGAATTACCTCGTAAAGATGAGCAACAACCGCTAATCCATATTTTCGGTCCTTGGCCCTTTCAAAAGAGCCGTATTTTTCGTAATAATGGACGAGATGAGCTTCTGCTACATAACTAAACAGAATTCATAAATTTTTTAACTTTTTAGGAATCCTCGTGACTAACCCTAGGAGGCATGTTTACGTAAACATTTTGCAAACATATTGTAAACAGTGTTTTATTCACTGTTTACACGATGTTTACATGAAATTTACATAAAGTTCGCGCAAATTTCACGTAAACTGTTTAAAAATGTTTCGAAAATATGCCTTGTTTGATTTTAACTGTTTATAAATTATTACTGTTTTTTTTCAAATGCGTGTTCGCTTCCTTCGGCGTCAGTTCGGCCCCAATGAATATGAGCTTGTTCAAATCTGTATTTTCCGTGTAGACCTCCACCTGTCAAATAAGGCCTTTCGCCTTCTTTCCACCTTCCCGTGATTTGTACTATAAAATTATGAATATCGATCAAGGAAAAATTGATCGATACAAAATTGATGTTAGAAATAATAAAATAATCATATTCATAAATTCATCATTATTTCGTATAATTTAATGCAAATAACAAATTTCGCAAAATTTCCACGTGTTTATAGCAAATGAGAGATAAGGTTATATAAATGTGAATTATTTCATATTTGATCGTAAAATCGTTAAATTTTTGGATTTCATTAATTACAGAAATTACGAGGCCGCCCGGGCTCTCACGCACAACTGGTTATTGCATAGAGCCGTTCAATCGAAAATCACCATTGAAATGAAATGATGATTCCAAATGACGTTACAAAGTATTCGGAAAACGTTAAATATGTAGGATTTTATCCAACTGTGTTTTACCGGTGTGTCCGACATTTTGTATTCTCAGTTTTATAGGTTTACTATCGTAGTGCCAAAACCTGAGATTGGGATAGTATTTGTAGTCAGACTTGGCGTCAAATTTATCGATGTCAATTGGTGATTGCTTTTTGCCCCCGCAATCAGGGAAATTCGCTGGCCAGTCCGAAACATTTTGGTAAGAAAAATCTACCCCCGCTACGCCAATGTTAAAATTATAATTATTCGTCAATTCGATTGATTTCCCCAGGAGATATGTGTTCACGTAAACACCTTGAAAAGTATTCTAAACAATGTCACATACATAGTTTACGTAAAGTTTACATGAAAATGCTTATCAGGTGCATGTTAACTTCACGTAAACTGTTTACGTGATTTTTACATGAAGTTTACGTTTACCTAACATTTCGGAAAAATGTAACCTTAACTTTTGGAAAAATGTTACATCGATCATAATTTTCGAAAATTTGCAGTTTTGTACACTTATACACATTTTTGAACACACAAATGCAATGTTACTGGATGTTAAATATCAAACATCGTAATTCACTTAAGATCGATGTATTTTGTCCTGATAGTGATTATCTTTGAAAGAAATATTACATAAAAAATTTGGCAAACATGTATAATTTCGAAAACAATTAATAAAAATGATGAAGAAAGAATAATTTTGGTAAATATTTACCTATTTTCGTAAATGTGCAAACGAGAAGTCCAATTACTCCAATTGTTGATGTTTTCGCCATTATTGCAAAATACGGAATTTTGTATCTCTTCGATTTCACAACATGAAAAATTTCCAAATTTTAATCACTTTTTAAAGTTAGTGTTGAAAATCACGCTACGCAAAAATTTGTGTTTGGCTAGACAAATCATTTTTTGGCATCAGTTCAACTTTTCTAGTTAAATTCATTTATTTTGGATAAAAGAGAATTTTTTCGAAAATTAACGTAAATTGTGGAAACACAATTTTGAATTTATGAAGAACTAAGTAAGAAAAAAAAATAAAATAAAAATCATTAATCTATGAAAAAATACGAAAAAAAGTATATTTGACACAAATTCTTCGAAAAATACATACGAGTTGGAAAAATGCACTTCTTTTCGTATAACGCAGCGACAGAAAAATTACACTTTTGTTTTGCTAAATATATGTGTACAGTTTTAAACAAGTCGCCGATAAATACGATGAATTATTCAAATCTATGCCGCTTCGTGTTCTTTATTATTTATTAGCCTTTCAAACTTAAGCATTATTTATTTCTGGAAGGTTGCTTTCATCATCATTTTTTCAAATTTCTACTTTGTAAGATAAAAAAAAATGTCGGTCTGCAAAATTGTTAAAAATTCTGAAGTTACATAAATTGTTTCGCGAAGACAACAAAATTACAAAAGTCATAAAATTATATCGCATATATATGATAAATTTTTATGAATTCATAAAATACTGAAAAATGTAGAAATTATGTATAAATTGAATGAATACATCGATCTTTTTCCAATAAGTGACATGGATGAATGTTACAAAAAATAGAAATAAGAATCAAAAATAGAAAAGGCAATAATTTTCCATTTTCAGTCGTTTATTATTTGGCCTATACTTTGGCGGGTTCAAAGAAATTGGAAAAGGGATTTCAAAATTTTAATTGAATCCGAAAAACTTGGATTTTTGCTGGTTTTTTTCTTCGATGTCGTGACGAGCGGATTTTCGTAAAATCGTGTCATCGATGTAATAAATTTTCCGTTCGTTACTGAATTGTACGTTTCGGAAATTGTGCTTGTCTCCTTCAGAAAGTTCCACTTTTCTGAATAGTTCTAGCTGTAAATAAGAAATTTATCCTGTTTTTCAACATTGTCTCTACGATATGATTTTTTTGAAACATTTTTCCACATTTTTTGAATTTTTACGTATTTTAGGAAATTCGGGAAATTTTTTTGGAATTTTCCGTTAATTTCTGAGAATTTCCAATAATTATAACTGATTTAGAAAGATTTTGGAAATTCCAGATTTTTTGGTCTTTTTCGTAAGTAATTAAAATTTTATAATCTTCAATTTTTGAAGATTCACAGTCATTTTTAGACATTCGCTAAAATTTTTCAAAATTTTATGAGACTTTAAAATTTTGTAGTATTAAACTTTTTACGATTATATTTATCGAATTTTGAGCATCTAGAAAATATGTATACATTCATATATCTTTATTAAACGATCTTATCCGAAAAATTTTCTCATATCAGACGAGTTTAGACGATCTTCATTTTCTATTTTTCATTTTACAGACTTGTTCCTTGGTGATAGTGCGACTGTGAGCATTCACGATCCAAGTAACGACTTGGTTGCAGGGGGGAGTCGTCAACGAGCCCGCGTAAGTCACATATTTTCCCTCGATCTTGGCTTTTAAACTATTTAAAGGAAACGGCCTGAGGCTCGCGACTTCCAACATTTTTCGCACTTTTTTCAGACCGTCTTCCACCCAAGTTATCCCCGTTTTATTGCAGCATTTCGTCTAAAAATAAATATTCTCCACGATTTCCTTAGGGTCCTTAAAAATCCTTACAGTCGATATCTCTAGCTTATAGGGATCTTAAAAGTTTTCTACAAGTATATAGTGGCCCTATGTAGTATGTATTTTTACTAGGAGTACTATAAAATGTTCAGGAAAAGACGATAGTCTGTCTCTCTCTCTCTTGCCAAACGACCGAGATCGTCAGAGAGAAAAGGACAGTTGCGTAACTTTCTGTCCCTAAAAATGTTTCAATTTCCAATGGTGCACCATAGTAATCGAATCAGGGGACGAATGAATTAATGTTCATTACCTGATAAAGATGGGCGATAACAGCCAAACCATCCACATGGTTCAAAGCGTTTTCCAGAGTTTCGTAATCTTTTTTATAATGCACAAAGTGAACTTCCGCGGGGTATCTGATTTACGAAGAAAATTATTTTCGGTGAAATCTTTATTTTTAATAGCAATTAGAGATATTGTTTGTTAAATTACGCTTTTCCATTGACTCTGTGTTCGCTACCAGCTTCGTCGTAAGCTCCCCAGTGAAAATGAGCCTTTTTAAAAAATTTAGAAATTACTGAATAATTCATTGATATGGGGTTAGAAGAAAGTCGAAAAATTGAGACTGAAAAAGAATCTTGAGATTCTAAAGCTCGGAAATTCAAAACTTGATGAGGTTTATTTCAATAAGGACCAATTTCTTGTGTAGTTGGGTGAGAAAATGACCCTTATTAACTTTTGAAAAAATTTATCAAAAAGTCAATTTTTTTTAGGTTTTTCGTTTTTATCGAAAAATTAGGAAACAACAGAAAAATATACCTGAGCGAATATGTATTCTCCATTGAGAATGCTTCCGGAAATTATTGGTTTTCGTTCATTTTCCCATTGGCCTTCGATTTTTACTTAATTAAAAAATGAAAAATGAGTTTTAATTAAGAATAATTTGAAATAAAATGCAGAATAAGTTGAAAATTGTAATTTACGAAGTCCGAACGGATTTCGTCCGTCGCTGAAAAAAAAATACAGAAATTGGGACATTTTTTTTCATACCCGTGTGTCCGGCGTTTTTTAGAGTCAAATTTCTAGGAACTTTGTCGTAATTTGTGAACGTTAAAATAGGGTTTCTAGTTTTGGTGACTATTAAATCGTCTTCTACGATGTTTATTGGCGACTGCCTATGTCCACTGCAATTTGCATTTATTTTGTTCCATTCCGAAAAATCTTGGTAGTTGTAATGAGCTGAAAATTGAATTTTGAATAGTTTAACTCTTCTCGGGATTCACATTTGCAGATTTTTAATTTTGTAGTTCAACAATAAATTATTACTGATTTTGGTACGAAAACCGGGAAAAATATAAAAATTTCGTAAATGTTCAAATTTTATAATTGGTGAAATTGAAATTGAAAATTTTTCGTTTCACTGAAACAAAATTGTGTTCCGCAAAGCAAATTTTTGTACACGTATACGCAATTTTCTCGGATTATGCTTAATTTGTTCTAGTCCCGCTGAGATTTTTATTGATGCGATTACCCTTATGTCATTCCGACACTTACGAATGTCAAGACGCTTAAAAATAACAATTTTTGATGCAACATAATTTTTTCAAACCACAAAAAAATTCCATCTCCTAAAAATTGATGCGAAATAAAAAACGCGCTCCTAACAATACTGAACATTATATTATTTACAAAATTCAAGAAAAATTACCCAATTTTAGATCTAAATTATTATCACTCTTGAAAAAAGCTTAAAATTCATCACAAATTCATTTACCTGTTTTCCCGAAAGTGCAGAAAAAACCCAAAATAGTCAAACACACCCCCAAAAACTCAAACATTCCGAAAGCAATAAATGTATGCCACAAAACTTGATAACAATTCAATAATCACTTCCCAAAATTAAAAATTACGAAAATCACCCGAAAATGACTTGTTTATACGTGCATTTTCGTAAAACTGCGAAAAATCGGGAAATATTGTTCGTATCCGAGATTGAAATGATCACTGTGTCACTAGGACGCGCACTTTTCAACAAGCCTAAGGGTTTCACAGTGCAATTTTGCCCAGCGAATTATTACTAACAAGAGCTACGTATCGTGCTCGGAGTAATCAACGTGTTACATTTTTGTAATCGAATCACGAGCACTGTCAAGGTGCTCGAAAATAGATATCTAGATTTTTTTAATACACGGGGTGACCTTTCTTTCCTAGTTGAAATAATAAGAGTGGAATTAGACAAATTTGTAGTCACATTCGAACACTTCCCCCAGCGAAAAAACGGTTACGAATGCAGGGGTGGACGATACTATTGCTGTCTTTCTCTCACCAAACGACTGCTCTTGTGAATGAGAAAAGGACAGTTGCGTAGTTGCCTATCGAGATCCTCATAGGAACATGACTAATTTTACTGAAGGACTAGCTGTCATAACCGGTTAAAATTGTCAAAATACATGTTATGGGGCTAATATAGGACCCCTAAATACCTATGGGGAACCTGTAAGATCTCTATGAGCCACAGACAGTAGCTCTATCGAAGCCCCATAAAATTGAAAACTGCATAAGATTTTCATAGGAATCCTATAGGACCTGCTTGTCCCATATAGTTCCCATAGAATTTCTATAGGATTCAAACAGTGCTACTGTCTGTTCTGTGACTTACAGGGATCTTATAGAGTCCCCATAGGTGTCTGGGATTCTATAGTGGCTCTATAGTATGTGTTTTTACTAGGGTATGTAGCAATTCCCATAAGGCTCACTACCTTTTCAAATTCCATGAGAATGTAAGCCTTATGGAAATTGATATATAGACGGTTTTGACTGCCATCCCTTTAATCAGTTAAACAATTAATTAATCGAATTTAAATAAATTAATTTGTATTACATTATTTATTTATTGACTTTCGTATTGAATTTTTCCCTACCCAAATAACTTAATGTATAAGCATTTCAAAATCCGGCAAAATTTGAACTGATACCTACAAATACCAAGTTTCAAAAATGAACCGTTTCATTCAAGAACCGGTCGTATATGCTTCGAAAATCCTGAAGCACGCAACTGGTTATTGCACAAGAACGTCAAATTAAACGATCTGTATATATTTTAAATTCATCCATTAATATTTCAAGTGATAAAGTATGAAAAATATTACATTCAAGTAATTAAAGTGATAAAAGGTGAAAATTATATGCAATTAAAACCAAAAAAAGATTGATTCAGTACAAAATAAAAAAAAAATTATAATTACGATAAAAACATTGATTTTTGAAGTTCTACGTCAACATAAATATCAATTTCATAATTTCGAGTAAAAAATATCGTAAACTCGTAAAAATTCAAAATTCGGGGATAAAAAATTTCTGATACGCCTGATACGTACACGGCGAAGTTTTTAGAGCTGTAAAAGCGAGTTGTATGTTTTTATTTATTTTTTTTTTTCGGGTTAGACTTTCCGCTTTAGAAACACGCGCATGTATGTCGTATCCTTCCTCCCGGATCCCGGCACGAATAACGCCAGGCATTTTTTTTCGATGTTTTACGAAAATGTGAATCTTCGCGCTAAATCATGCCGCGCCACATTGCAATTATTTTTCCGAGTAATCAATAAAAGGTGTCATGTCTCAGGGCGTATTTTCAATTCAAACCATATTAATTGTTTTTTTTTTTTTTTGTTAGTTTAACATTGTTAAACAAATTTATTTGATTCAATCGACGATATTTTATCTATGAATGATTTCTGTATTTTTATTCGGGATCGTTGGTCAACATGGCTCGTTGGTCTAGGGGTATGATTCTCGCTTCGGGTGCGAGAGGTCCCGGGTTCAAATCCCGGACGAGCCCGATCTTTTTTTTTCTAGGTGTACAGCACTATAGTGCTGATTATTTTCCAATAAATTATACATTGTTAATGAAACATTATAACGAATTACAATATTACAATAGTATAATAATTATATTTGTAAGTAATTATATAATTAGAACCCTTTTGCTATAAGTGATAACAATTATAGTGGATTAATTATGAAAGTGATTAATTGCAATAATTTCATGATAAAACTTGACACAACATCAATTACTTTTAATGATAATAATAATAATTACAATATAATGATTGGTATTAACTATATTTATCAATTTATTTCTTTATGAAATTAGGTATTCACTCATCCAATTTCCCCAATTTCATTTATAGAAATTAAAAAATTGTAGATATCTGAGTTTCGGATTTTACAAAAATGCAAGATTTTAATTTCAATTCGGAAAACATCTAAGATAAAACGTTAAATGATTGAAATTTGATCGTTTATGTATCAGTCACTGATACATAAATTAATGAAAATTGTTTTTGAATGATCCTAAATTTGAAAAGATGTGAATTTCCCGCGTTTCGCGTATTGATAGAAGTTGACAAGTTGACAAATCACAACAAATCAAAATAAAAATGGCGAATGTTTGGAGCCCCAACAAAAGTCATAGCGATCGGGAAAGGTAATTTTCTTCGTCTTTTCAAAATAAATACACCAAAAATTGCATAATTATCATACAAATCAATTGCAACTTCCATTTTTAGAACCTGCAATTGCAACCATTTGTTTCTCTTTCGTAACATATGTTTCCTAACCTAAAAACTCGCAATGTTTACCTTCTCGAATTTCCCCTTTGTCAGTGTTTTTTAGCATGTCATTTCTAATTAATCAATATTTTCTGCTAATTTTGATTGGTTCCTGAGTTTTTATGCATTTGCATCGTTTTTTGTAACGTATTTTGAGGGAAGTTACTCATTAATTTTGCTTGTTTTGAGATTTACGAAATAGTACACTTTACTGCAGGGAACTGTCAGAGTTGACGATTGAGGATTTCGAAAACATCGAAGTTTTGAGATTGTTTGGGAATTTGGGTTACTGTTTGAATTACTGGTTTTATAATCATTATTTTCATAATTTTGAAAGTGACTAATTATTGAAATTTTTAAATTGGAGTGTTTTGAGTTGTCAAAATTTTAAATGTGTGTTTTCTAACTTTTAACTTTTTAATTTTTGAAACTTAATCGCATTTTTTAATTCAGGTTTTTTGAAATTGACGATTTTCTCAATTTCCAGTTTTCTAATTTTTTAAACTTGATTGAATGAAGCTTGAAATTATAAGATTTGAATTTGAAAAATTGAGTGAATTTTTATTTTTTAATTTTTGAATCTAATCTAAAAATTGAAATAAAGAAATTTCCTGAATTAATAGAAATTCAAGTTCCAAGAGAGTAACATTCAATAAAAACGTAAATATAATTACTCAATCAAGTATACCACACACTGAATACAATTTTTCACGGTAATTGTTCAGTTTAGCGGCTTCTGTCAAATATGGGTTTTAAATAAAAAAAGTAATAAATAGGGTGTTTTATATGGTAGAGGAGGGTTCCCCGATAC
>JAPYZK010001726.1:0-20057 GCA_030522785.1 Platygaster equestris | reverse complement strand
CCCCCTCTCAGCAGGGCCATGAAATCACATATTTCTCGCTGTTGTTGAATAAAATATTGTGTGCGACTAGTGGGAGAAAGAGGAGATTTCTCGAGCGTGGAGATTGCCTCACGAGCGTAGCGAGTGTGGTAACACGCGAGTGTTACTTTCTCCCACTAGTCGCACAATGTACTATTTCTTGTCTCGTGTAAAAAAGTAAGGACTCTTAGTTCAATTTCCTCATTTCAGGGGTTTTTTGTGCATTATTATGAATCATCCTAAATACATTTTTCAAGTCCTATCAACTACCGAGATTTTTCAGAATTTTCCTAGAGACAATATCGAAACTCCAAAGCATCGACCAAGAGTTCAAACCCCGCGTTATTATTTTAGCCGGCGTTTTATAAAAGCCGCGTTCGTGAATGAGCGCGGCATGAAGATGCATGATGTAGATAAAGCGCCGACGAACGCGGACGTGCGTTACGCTTAATCCGGCGTAAATGGAATTCATTCGATCTAATTGATCGAGGGAAAAATTCTTCCGCTTCGTCCGACTTCATTGCAGCGAAATATTTCGCGTGTAAAAAAGCGCTAGCTCTCTATAAAACATCTAGGGACGGAAATGTAAATTATGAAAAAAAAGGGAGGGGGGATGATGGCCGGGAGATTAAGCGACGATAAAGTTTTTAATTTCCGTTTGACGAATGGAAGAGTAGAGAAAGCGCGTGTTTTGGAGCCGCCGACGTGGGTTCTATTAAAAAGTTGATCGCATACGAAAATAACGAGAACTTCGAGAGTGAACGATGGGAGAAGAAGTAAGGTCGTGATATTCCTCCGGAGCGCGATGATTATTTTCGTGAAGGCTCCGCAGAGAGAGGATTGGGAGTGAGATTGAAAGGACTGGCAGAAACGGGTTCCACGTGGGTTTTGCAACAACTGAAATTGTCAGTTTTTCAAATTCGGATTTTAGCATTCTGAAAAAAATTTGTTATTGAATAAAAATGAAAAAAGTTTATTTTTTTACGTGACGAAAAACGCTAATTTTTTTATCGTCAGTTTCAGGCTTTTATAATGTTTGACTTATTTTTTCATCAGTTTAATATTGAAAAGCATGAATATAGATAACATTTAAAGTCTCGGCATTATCGCTCATGGCGCCATTTAGACAAATAGATCGTAAAAATTCAAATACTTCGTGGAAAATGTAGAATGATTTATGAAGGCATATAAATGTAACGAACTGAAGTATTTTCTAATGGGTCGAACCATTATCTACAAAGATGCTAATTTTATCACCATGAATTTTAAGCTTTCCCAATGTTGGACGTTTTTTTATCAGTTCAATATTTGAAAACATAAATAGTGATAATACTTCGAGTCTCTCTATTATCACTCATGGCGCCGCTTAGACAAATAGTTCACGAAAAGTTTCGAGGAAAATACGTGACGGAATTGAAGTGGAAAAACTCGGCAAACAAACCCATGATGATTGTCATTCAATGAATATTCATTTTACCTCATTTTTACGGCAAACAATATTATGTAAATGAAACTGCAGTTAAGATGATGATTCCACGAATCATCGTGCAAGCAATATTGATTGATGAATTTTCAATGATGCCAAGGAGTGCAAAAAACATTAATACGCGTCATTTTCATCGATCCGAATTTAATTATCACCTTCGTTAAGAGCGGTCTACGCAAAAAACAGCACCCTATAAAAAATGGCTTTCGCTTCTACTTTTTTTCATCTTGATCCGACAAAAAATGAGGCTGCCGGCGACGAATTTGCATAATTCAGGACCGGCGTTGTCTAATCCATGAAATTTCCGAGCAATTTTCTCCGATGCGTTTGGCGGTAAAAATTTATTCCGATCCTCCCATCTTTTTTTACCTCCAAACTTTATTTATGAAGTGCAGTTTTAAAATTCTCCGTAATATTCTCAAAATATCGATTATAAACGACTTTTGAACAAAACCTGACGGAAAAAAGTGTAAAGAAGTGCATTTTTGTCTACTGTATGTTTTATTTTGAAGATGTACTGAGAAAAAAGTTCAGTAAAAACAACTAAGATTTGGTGTAAAGTGCTGTATAAATTTAACACAATACGGACCAACTAAATAAATGGCCGATTTTAAGATATTAATTTAGTAACCTGATTGTAGTCAAAACTACTACAAAATTAAATTTGGTATAGTTCTGACTGAAGAAAACGATACTAATTCGTAAAAAAAAAGTAAATCGTTCCATCAATCATCGTACATGATCTCTACCATAATTCGAAATTATTTTACTCCTGTTAAAAAACGCGTTTTTCCGCAATTTTACGTCATTAAGAAATACGTACTCGATTGCAAAGAACACAACTCGAGTTAGGATGACAATATTTGAATAATACTGCGAAAACGGGAGTACGTTATTTATATAAAGCTCGTCCGCATAGAAAGGCGCGGCGCGCGGTAACGGGAGAGAAAGAGAGGTCGTGGACGAACTCGCCGAGCGCTGCGGGAGGGGTACCACCGGGCAGCGGGGTGAGGAGGAAGGTAAGGGCACGGCCGGCTACGGTGAAGGGGCGGGGGAGAGGAAGCAGTCGGCGTCGTCGTTTGTCGGCGCCGCAGGCACCGACAAAGCCTCAAAGAAAAGCCTTTTTTTACTTTAAAACGCGCGCAAAACATCAGAAAACTCGAAAATCATAATTCCGTAATTTTCTCCACGGCTACTGAAGCAAAGTTTTTCACGCAAACTTCCTTCCTCAAATGACAATCCAAACATAAATTCCGATACATTATTCAATATTATCACTGCAGCGCAGAACTTTTTACATTCCAAATTTACATTTTCAAGTATTTTTACTGTCCCTGGAGTTTTTTTGTACATGATATGGTAAATAAAATACAGTATACAGATGAAAAAAAAACGTACGCTTCACGAACTTTAAAACTGCGCTTCACAATTAAATTATTTTCCATGAGTAATGGGAACTCGTGTAAACGACATGCTCATTTTTCTTTTCTCGGCTTTGCCCCCATTTTTCAAGCCAGTCGTTTTTTTAACGGGAGATTGATTGTAACCTTTGTTTTTGGGTTGCCGGTGGATTAGATGTGGAAATGCGGGTCATTTTTCCTGCGGTTTTGGCGCCGCTCCGGCCTCTGTGCCGTCGCGCATGCGCGGCCGGTTTGAAAAATGAAGTTCGCGCGTCAGGGAGACTGAGTAGTTTTTCAGAATATTAATTGCGACTCACCGTTGAAAATTCCAGAAATTGCTTTGCCGAACATGTCCATGTCGGGAACGACGCGAAAATTACTGCGAATATTGTAAAAAGATCGAGTCGATCCGCGTGATCGCTCGATGCGAAATGCCCCGTGCATAGTCATGCGTGCAAAGTCAAAAAAAAAAAGGAATAAGGAAGACGCGGGAGAGAGAAAGAGAGTCGCTGAACTGTTGCTCGGGGTGAAACGAGAAAGCAAAAACGGGCTTCGGTGCGGGTGATTCCATGTCGATGGTGTACATTTAGGTACGTACTTGCTGCTTGATTAAGTAACCGCTTGATATAGCATCGAGTGGAGAGTGTACATATTTCATATAAAAATGAAAAACTTTTCAATCATTTCGGACAGCCTAGTGCGCTGTTGGTAGGGGTCAGTACATCGTTTTACTCCTGAAAAACTAGAGTCCCTATCGGCCGTAACTGTCTGATTGGCTGGATTCAAAGCTGGACCCAAAATGGCGGCTCCGCCAATAGGAAGAAGCGATTGTACGTACGTGTCGAATGTATGCGTGTGTGCCGCCGCCATTTCGGGTCGAGCGAACGACACGTACATACTAACCCATTGCAGATAGCCAGACTCTATAGGGACTCTACTGTAAAACGTACTTCCGCAGATCCGATTTTGAACCTATTTAGAGGGAAACCAATTTTCTAAAAAGGCGTTCATGAATCTGTGTACGCGCATTTGAGATAATGTACGGAGTTCAAGTTTTTTCCGGCATCGTGGAGTTAGAGCGAAATAACCCAAGTACGGAACGACAAGGACAGCGCGTCTCGAAGTGCAGGGAAAGTAGGACTCGGGAGGGAAGAGGGAAAGAGACGGACCACGGGTGAAAATCGCTTTGGAAAAGACAACGGGAGCGAAACGCGCCGACGTTTTTGACATCCGCCTGCGCTAACTTCGCGCTATTAATACTCGAATAAATCTGCCTCGCATTACAACTAAAGCGCCCCAATGCATTCTCATTCCCCTCTCGGATTTGCGCTCGAATTGAGATACATACATTATCTCTGCTTCCTGTTCTCCACAAATCAGCGCCGTATTTCGTAGTTTCGTACACTTTTTATTCGCAAAACACATCTTTGTAGTAAAAAGAGTAGTGAAGCACTTTAAAAAGTGTCTTTCAGGAAAGTAAAAAATGACCAGGTGAAATTTTTATCTGGAAATTTGATAAAATAACAAATCGCAGAAACGATTGAAGTGAAGAATGTAATCTTGAGATACAGCGCTTTATGAATGGAATCGAGAATGTTTGTAACGTACACCGTTCCGTTACTTGGCTCATTTATATCAGCGTCATATCCGGTATCGAAGCGTATATTATAATGTGGCTCTCGATCTTTTATAATGTACACAACTACAGTATGTCCCCGCACATATCAACGGCCGACATTTTTTCCCGCGGTAATGAGAGAATATTTACATAATCGTAATTCGGTCCGTATCGGCAACGGAAATCGGCTCAATTAGCCTGGACTCCATTTTTTTATCTCTTTATATTACTCATGCGATAGCAAAAATCTCTTTGCATCTTATCGCAAATACAACGAGAGGATTTGTTTATTTCAAGCTAAAATATTACATTTTCCAGTACGGAAAAACGGCCTTCTTGGAAATAACCCATAATGTTCTTCCACGAAGAAAACTGTCGGCGAAACTCAAAAATTTTTCGTTCTACAAACAGGAGTGCGGGCCCAAAAGGTAATTCCTTTTTCTTCCAGCACCGCGAAAAAGCTGTCGACCTTTTTGACTCGGAGATTTATGATTCGAAGAGTCGGCGACTTTGAGTCCATTACTATAGTCAAACAGACGATTTTCCGCTTATTGTAAACGAAGATAATATTTTTCCAAACGAGAGGAGGGTCGCGCCCCACGCTGTTTTATACCTGCACGCGTATTTGCAGTTCGTGAAATTCGTGAAATTTTGAATGTGAGCGATTTGCTTGGAGTTGTAATTAAAATATGTTAATGTAATTTAGGGATTTGGTAAAAATGGTTCACAATTTTTGTACATCAATAAAGTTCATACATTGACAAAACGTTTTTTTGAATATTTGAAATATGTATTTGCATACTGTAGTTCACATTTTTCCGCTAGAACTACATTTGGCGCTTTTGCCAGTAAATATTTTTAACGGTCGTCGGTCATCGACAATAACGCTTTCTACGTTCTGAGAATTTTTTTTAATGAAAAATTAAAAATTGCGGTACAAAATTGATTTTATATTTATTATTCGATTCGTACTGACGCTTGGTTCATGTTTTATATTGAATTATTAACGTTCAGGTTGAAAAATCTAAGGAATCGTAATAATAATTCGTGAAAAAATTTTTACTGAAATTAATATATTATCTGCACGCATATTTATTAAGTACATTTTATCTTTTAAAACAATTGGAAATTATAGTAAAGTTTGGTAAAACCAAAAATGTTTGTATTTTCGATTGTCTTCGATGTGGATCGATCTCGATTCACGTTTAAAATTTATCGATGTCTTCTGGTAAAATATCGATAATCGAAGTACAATAACAATGGCGTGTACGCGGCATTATTTGACAATCAAAAAAACAACAAGTGTTTAAAAAATTATGCTAGAAAGATAGTTGTAAAAGAGTATCATGATTTATAATACGTTTTTTGCGATTAACAACAATGAGTAATCAAAGAGGATTTCGGGGGAGATTTTCAAGATTCAGAGGAAATCGGGGAAATAAAAGACATGAAAGTACATCTACTCCCCCCAAAAGAAATAATGGTGAATTACATGTTTTGTTTGATTTTCCCACTCCATTGTTTATCATTGATTTGATTTTTTAAAAATGAATTCATTATGACCTGTTATTTTTATGTTTTAGATAATGACAGTGACTCTGATGGCGGAACGAATGTCAACAATCTTCGTGTTCCGAGTGTTTTCGACTCTGGGGATCCTTTAGAAATTGATTTATTCAACAAAATTCGCGATCCTGAAATTCCCTATGTTGGCTGGAACTTTTATTTCTACGGCGAAGGTTTGCCAATAGACTGCATTATTCCTTTATATTGTTGAAATGTTTTTTTCTTTTCAAGGAGACAAAATGTTATTTTTAAAATGATATTTATGAATGACATTGCTATTTATTATTCAAACCATTACTTTTGTTTAATTTGCGAAATAATGAGCAAATGTAATATAAAGATGTATGTAGGAACTTAATTAAATTTATAATTTTTCTTTCCAGATTTCAAAAAGAACACGAAGCTGGTCGAAAAAGTAAAAAAATTGGAAAACTTCATGAGCAGGCATAAAGATCTTTTAACGGAAAATAATATTAGAAGATTCATGGCATTCAATATAGATGTCAAATATTTAAACGAAGATGAGGAACTGACGAATGAATGGCCAGAATTCATGTCTGAGTTGAATAATACCCCAGCTTTGATTCTGAACTGCTTTGGCCTCGCTGTTCATCAAGTAATAATATCGGTGTAATAGTAATATATAATAATAATATAATAATATCAAGTAATAATATTCATACAAAATGTATAAAAATGTCAGTCGAACTGACCGACGTTCCAATGTCAATCATTTTGTCATGTTAAGCCACTCTGTTACAGTCAGATTACCTAAAAAGTTAATTTTTCGTAAATTTCATCGGCTACCGGAGAAAATGTCCAGAAAGTTTATGTCCATCAAAATTCTTATAATTTATATACAAAATTATGTCTGATTTGAATATTTTTCAATTTTATGAGAATCTACTTGCTTTATTTCTAAAAAGAATAATAATTTAGAGAAAACATTTTTCAGACGATCAGCAAAGAATCCAAAGAAGACTCTGGCTCGAACAAAATGATCAGGGTGAAAATATTCAACTACAAGCCTATGATATCTTTGAAGGATTTGAAGATGTCCTATTATGGTAAACATTAATCATATTTGTATAAGAATGTAAAGTGAATATTTGTTAATGATAAATTATTGCAGGAAAGCTGGTTTGCACACGAGGCTGCATTATTAGAGTCGGTCGATTCAAGCAACTCTCCCAATGGATAGTTTTTTCTTGCACTCAGTGCAAAGTCGAAAAACTCAAAAAGCAGCCTGATGGAATTTACACTTTGCCAACGAAATGCTACATGTGCGGGTGTCGAAAATTCAACCCAGTTTTGGGTTCGCCTTTCGTGAGAACGATACCTTTGCAGATTGTCAAACTTCAGGAACATTTTGGTGACGATCAGGTTGAGCTGGCTAAACTGGTTTTATTTTTTCAAGAATTCAAAGGAAACACAATGGGTTTTTATAGTTTTTGTGGTTTCAAAATAATTCAAAATTATGTGTAATTCAAAACGGTTTTTAAATTGACGCAATTAGAGTTAAAATTGTAAATATTGAAAATTAAATGACTCCAATGTGTTCTCTTCAACTAAAAATGAGTATACATTTGAATGTTGAAAAATTTATAAACTCGAATATTTAATTCCAAAAATTGTAAAAATTGTAGAGATTACATAGAAAACAATTTTGAATGTTAATTTTCTGTATAACAATTTGAATTTCCAGGATGAACGAGGTAGAATGCCCAGGAACATTGACGTCGAGCTCCAGAGTGACATGGTCAACACGTGTATGCCTGGCGATGATGTAACGATCGTCGGAATTGTAAAAGTACGCAACTACTCTCCAAAAAAATTAACCAATTTACATAATTGATAAATTGAAGTATCCAAAAAATGTTATCAATCTAAATGTATTCTTTGATTAGTCTGAAAACACTAATAATCAATTTTCGAAAGATTCAAGAATTCAAATAAAAATTCCTGTTTAGTTTTTGGAATTTTACAACATTTTAATGAATTCCAGCTATAACTCTAAAACTATCTTAAATCTGTCTCCATTTCTACTCACAAATTTTTATACATAACGAAAAATTTTTAACTCCAATTTTGTAAACATTTTCAGATGCAAATACCTGAAAAATCAAAAGCAAACGCCGCTAATCGTTTTCCTTTATACATGGAGGCAGTTTCCGTGACGAACAACAAACGAAGATCCAATTGCAAAGCATTGGACGACGAAATGAAAATTCAAGATCTCATCGCCATACAGGTAATAATAGAATAAAAATTTCCGAATTCTAAATCACTTTTTGAAAAACATACAATTTTCAGACGTACAATGACAAAAATGATTTTGTTTCAGGACGTTTATAAATCTCCCGATATTTTCAAGTTATTGGTGCGTTCTTTGTGCCCAGAGATTTATGGACATAATTTGATAAAAGCCGGATTATTGCTGTCGTTGTTCGGCGGCAGTCCGAAGCATTGTAATCTTCGAGACGACATCCACGTGATGCTTATCGGAGATCCTGGATTGGGAAAATCACAAATGTTGAGAGCATGTGCTCGCACTGCTCCAAAAGGTGAAAAAACTTTTGGTATTCTGGTTTCGAGGATAGTAGAGGAACACCAGGAAAAATTTTTCCTAGTTTTGCTGAACATCTTGAATATTTTTGTGTTTCCAATTTTCAAAATGTATAAATATAATTTCTCAGTTCATGAATTTTCAAGTGTTGACAGAACATTTTGTTGAAATGACGAGAAAAAAATTCACATCTCCTTAAAATTGGCAAAAATTGTCTGCTTTACGTGTATACTTTTTTGTTTTTCAAAAACTTGAAGACCTACTGAATTTATTACATTGAAAAAAAAAAAAAAAATACAATTACAATTCACAACTTTTTCAGGAGTGTTTGTGTCTGGAAATGCAAGTACAGCTTCAGGATTGACTGTCACCTTGCAAAGAGAACCCGGTACAAATGATTTTGCTTTGGAACCCGGCGCTTTGGTTTTGGCAGATAAAGGTGTTTGTTGCATTGACGAATTTGACAAAATGACGAATCAACATCAGGTAAAATTATAAAATTACAGAAAATTTTTTTTACTGATTCGAGGTGTCATTTATTCCTCGAAATCACTGTAATGTATTTTTTAATTAGGCTCTATTGGAAGCAATGGAACAACAAAGCGTCAGCATTGCAAAATCAGGGCTGTTGTGGTCATTACCAGCGAGAACTTCTGTCATTGCTGCAGCGAATCCAAATGGCGGACACTACGACAAACTAAAAACCATCTCGGAAAATATAAACATGAGTGCTCCACTTTTGTCTCGATTTGATTTGGTGTTTTTACTACTGGACAGGCCAAATGAAGTATGCTGATTTTTTTTCATTTTTTGTTGTTTGAAAATGTGAAAGATTTTGGTGTTATTTCAGGAACAAAAAATAGTTATTTTGAAAATACGCATATATTTACTGTTATTCCAAATTAGTCTTTTATTTTGGCTTGGCCTTGTACAAAATTGGACAAATCTTTTCCGTAATTATTTTATTAATGTTCTAAAATGAAATATTGATGATTTTTGATATTGTTTGTACATTTTTGTTCACCAGCACCTCGACAATTACATCGTGGACCACGTAATGTTCATTCACAAAGAAATCGAGAAAAAATCGAGAAAACATACTCAAGATCCGTCGACTTCAAACAAATCACAACTTGAGCAGTCGAATTCATTTTCAAGTTTGAAGTATGTAAATCAAAATTAGTTCGAAAAAGAACTACAGTTTTCTGAATAATAATTGATTGGATTTTTATCGTACAATTTTTAATTAATTTAGGGAGAGGCTATACAGTCCAGAAGAAAACCATCCGATATCTCAATATCTCCTTCGAAAGTATATCTCGTATGCTCGACAATACGTCAAACCAAAATTGACCGAACCAGCGGGGAGAATATTGCAAGAATTTTGGTTGAAGTTGAGAGAAAGTACTCAACTTGTTTGCGACGTGCCCATAACTGCTCGGCAATTAGAAGCACTGATCAGACTTACAGAAGTAATTATACAAATTCTTGTTATTTTAGAAGTTATTCTCGTAACGTTCGTAATTTTGATAACTTTAAAGTTGTTGCAATATCAATCAGGTTTGATTGTCGTGGAAATAACTCGCGTTTTATAATCAAGTTTCGTGAAAATAACTCGCGTTTTATAATCAAGTTGTAACTAGTTTTAATTGAGTACAATTAAGTTCTGTTGATTAGTTATTTTATTGTTTTTTTTTTTATTTGATTTTTTCTTTTAAGGCGAGAGCCAAACTCGAACTTCGCGAAACATGCACCGAGCAAGATGCTCTCGACGTCATCGAAATAATGAAGCAGACAATCATGGATGTTTCTCATGATTTGCCAACGTTACTTGTTTCTCAGACTTCAGGAGGCGGAAAAGCATCGAAAAGCAAAGTAAACCTCCTGGTCGTTGATGATTTTTTAACCCTGCTGGGTCACGAGTAATTATATAAGATTGCTTATTATTGCCTAAGATTTTTTTCCGAATTTCGGAAGTTCTGAAAATTTTCGCAAATT
This sequence comes from Platygaster equestris, assembly GCA_030522785.1. Taxonomy (NCBI): domain Eukaryota; kingdom Metazoa; phylum Arthropoda; class Insecta; order Hymenoptera; family Platygastridae; genus Platygaster; species Platygaster equestris. Next base: position 9,405 of record JAPYZK010001726.1, on the reverse strand, counting down.
TCCGGAATTTTTGAGAATTTCTGCAACTTTTCAAAATTTCTAAAATTATAGAATTGTTAAAGTTTTTGAAAATTTCTAGAGATTCTGTAATTTTTGTAAATTGTTGAAATTTTTCAAATTTTGTCAAATTTTTGAAAATGTTCGAAATTTTTTGTAATTTTCGAAATTCTCCAGAATGTCCAAAATTGTTGGAAATTGTTGAAGTTTCTGGAAATTATTTGATTTTTGGAAGTTGTTGGAATTTTTTTCTATTTTGTAAAATTTAAAAAAATTTTCCAGTCTTGAAAATAGTTAAAATTGTTTCAAATTTCCCAAATTTTTGAGAATGTTAAAAATTTCTAAAATTGTTGAAAATTGTTGAAGTTCTCGAAAATTGTTGTAAATTGTTGAAATTTCTTAAACTTTTCAAAATGTTCGAAATTTTTTGGAATTTTCGAAATTTTCCAAAATATTCAAAATTGTTGGAAATTGTTGAAGTCTTTGGAAATTATCTAATTTTTGGAAGTTGTTGGAATTTTTTCCAATTTTGTAATATTTTAAAAAATTTTCCAAAATCTTGAAAATAGTTGAAATTTTTTCAAATCTCCCAAATTTTTGAGAATGTTCAATATTTCCAAAATTGTTGAAAATTGTTGAAGTTCTCGAAAATTTTTGGAAAGTGTTGGAATTTTTTCAATTTTATGGAATTTTGGAAAATTTTCTAAAGTTTTGAAAATGGTTGAAATTTCTGAAAATTTTCGGAATTGTTAAAAATTTCAAAAATTCATTTTCAAGTTTTCGGAAATATTTAGAAATCATGTTATTTTTAAAAACTTCTGACATTTCTGAAAAAACGCGGATTTCGTGAAAATTTTTTAAATTCTTCGAAATCTTCGAAATTTTTGAAAATTTTCGGAATTTTCGTACATGATTGTTGAAAATTGTTGAAGTTTCTTTAAAATTCCTAAATTTTTTCAACATTTTCTAAATTGTAATTTCTAATTCACGATATTTGAAAGATTCTGATCGCTGTAATGGTAATGCAACGATATGCAATGTTATATCATTGCACAACCTTGCTAATGACCCAGCAGGGAAACAAATCTTACAAATTTCTCACGCGATGGTAATTTTCACAGATCAAGACTTACATCAACGCTCTCAATCAAGAGTACATTAATTCGAGGAAAAAAGATTACAACGCTACTGAGTTAAGCGATATGGCAAGCAAGTATGGTTTGGCAAAAATTGACTTTTCCGGTTTTTTGATAAAGCTCAACGACAGTGGACTTTTGTTGAAAAAAGGCGCGGATACTTATCAATTTCAGCCCGGGCAACTGTGAGAGTTTCGGGATTTTTTATACATATATTCAAGTCAAGTTAATTTGTGTAAAAAATTGACTGTTTCGGTTTTTTGGTAAAGCTCAACGATAGTAGACTTTTGTTGAAAAAAGGCGCGGATACCCTGTCTAGGCCCGTGTTACCGTAGCAGAAGTAGCAACTGCTACTATGTTTCCGTTGTCTCATATTCGATAGAAAAGGCCACTTTATAGTTAAAAAATGAGGTTGTTTATAATTCGGTAATATTAAAATTTTGAGAATTTCGGAACTTTTAAGAGTTTCGGAAATTTTGAAAATTTTGGTAGTCTGCAAAATTTCATGAATCTTGAAAATTCTGGAAATTTAACCAATTTCGGAAACTCCTAAATTGTTGAAACATTTGGAATATTACGAAAATTCCAAGAATTTGTTGAAATTTCGAAAATTTTCAGGAATTTTGAAAAGGTTTAGAAATTTCAAGAATTTCGGGAATTTTATTCATCTTGATAATTCAAAAAATTGTAAAGAGTCGACGGATTTTAAGAATTATTAGAAATTTTCGAAGAAATGGAATTTGTTATGAATTTTAAGAATTTTCAAACATTTTAGATTTTCGGAAACTGTTGAAAATTTTGGGATTCAGCAAAATACGGGAATTATACAAATTTCATAAATTTCGAAAATTTTCGAAATTTCGGAAATTTCGAAGTGTTAAAATGTTTGAAATTTTTTGGAATTTTAAAAAGTTTCAGATATTTGGAAAGTTCGAGAAATTTTTGAAAATTTCATTCATTCCGATAATTCGAAAAATTACGAGAATTTCGGAGATTTTGAGAATTGTTGGAATTGTTTGAAGAAATTCTTAGAAATTGTAAGTTTCGGAAATTCTTCAAAATTTTGGGATTTCACAATATTCGAAAATCATAACAATTTCATGATTTCCGAACTTTTTTAATATTTTGACAATTTTCGAAGTTTCCAAACTTTTGGAATACTCAAAAAATTCGAAAATTCGAAGAATTAGAGAATGAACAGTAGCATGATCGTAGCACCGAACTTGATAGGGTACTTATCTACATAATTTTAGCCCGGGCAACTGTGAGGGTTTCGGAATTATTTGTATACACTCAAGTCAAGTTGATTTGTATATTTTGTTAATTATTAAAAAATCAGATATTTTTTAAATAATTTTGCATTACATAACTTCGAAACAATGCGCTTTGCAAGGCCATGAGCTTAAACGATAAAGACAGCAATTTCGAAGTGGTTTGTGAACGCAGTTTGGACGACGACATGGAATTTTGGGGCAGTAATATTTCGGAGCTGGTTTTTGGGCTGCTGGTATTGTGATTATGCAACTGTGAAAAAAAGAAAGCATTCTTTACGTATTGCCTAATTTTCTCCAAATCTGTTGAATTTGGAGAGTATATAATAATAGTGTAATAATCAAAAAAGTATACGCACGGGGAATTTGATGGAGGGATAAATTTCAGTTGGCAAGATGATGGTTGATAACAATAATTTTTCGATGATTGATGTTCAGTTTTTTCACAAGAATTGTTAAAACAGGCCATTTTTTATATTATTTATATTTTAATCAACAATTTTGTGATATATTGTTATGAGATGAAGAACTAGAATTTGGTTTTTCATAAGGATTATGCAGTTTATTTTTATGGTTACTATGACAACGAATTTTTTAAAAGTAAAATATAATCCATATGATTTTGTGTTATATTATGTAATGGTTAAAATTTTCATTTTTGTAAATGTTTATTTGTCAATTCAAACATTTTCGTTCAACTAGAAATATTTGCATTCTATCCCATTTTTGAAATTAAACTTCCATGTATATATAACCGTTCGTCTGAAAATGCGTGATGAAGTTGGAAAATTTGGATTTTTTGCATATTCATCGGCGTTTTTTATGCGAACCAAGTATCGGAGTAAGCTGATATTTAGCAAAGTTACTTACTTTTCTCAACTTCAACAGAAAATACACTCGAAACGGGGTATTTCAAATATTTTTTGAACGCGAATATCGGAAGACCGAAATACCTCGAGTTACAAAAATTTCGAAAAAGTCGACTAAAACACACGCTCCTATCCATCTAATACCCACGCCATTACGAAAGAGTAAAAAAATCCGAAAAAAAAGCGACCTCGAAAAATCGAGCAAAACTTGCATAGGTTTCAACTTTGAACTCTAAACGTTGAATTTTGAGTTCAAACTTTTACTTTGAGCTTTAGACTTCCATTCTGAACTATAGATTCATAATTTGAACGTTAAACTTTACATTTTCACTTTAAACTTTGAGTATATATGAACTTTCTTATTTCAACATTGATTTTGGATCTTGAACTTTAAAACTGAATTATAAATCTAAACTTTCGAATTGAAACTTTAAACTCCAAACTTCACATTTTAATTGAAAACTCCAAACTTTGGATTCAAACTGCAAACTCTGAGCCTAAACATCCAACGTCAAATTTAAACTTTGAACTTCAGTATTCAAATTTAAAACCTAACTTTGACTTTGAAGTGCAAACTTTCGTTCTAAACTCCAGATACCTTATTTGAACTTCAAATTTTAAATGAAAACTGCGAACTTTAAGTATAATCTTCACATTTGAACTCGAACTTCCAAATATGAATGTCTAATTCGAACCTTAACTTCCGAACTTTACATTTAAATTTACATTTAAAACGCCCCATGGTAAATGTATTGCATTTTTTCTATCAAAAGGTAAGTATTTCTTCGAAAATTGACAATTTCAACACAATTTCTTGAAATTCTAACGAAAATGGATTTTAATGGATTTTTCAAGACTTCCCCCACCCTTTACGTTAGTGTACATGCGGATTATCCAACAATCCGCTCTGCAGCACTGACCGCGTGTTAGTCCTCTTTTAAGTGTTCTTGGCACTGATCTCTACATAATATACACTGGATAGCCGATGGGTATAAGTGGGGATGCACCAATTTAACGGCGCCATTAAGAATGTATATAGATATATAATACAATGTTCTTTGTCGCCACTTAGAAAGCTTAGAAAGAAAACTATACTCTATAGCGATTTGTGTAGATTTTATAAAATGGCGTCGTCCAATTGGTGTCAGGAAGCAAGTGGTGGGCGTGGTGGGGGAATAGGAATCAGCTGATTGTCATTGCTCCGCTGCAATTTGAAATTGTCGTTGAAGCAATGTCAACATGATCGAAATATAAACAATTTTGTTATGCGCTTTTTTTAGTTGTTTTTAATATGGATTTTATCGAAAAAACTGTTCGAAATGTTTTGCAGCAAAGCAAAACTATCCGCAATGCTTCGACGAGTAACAAAAAATCGCATATCCCCCGTAAAACCGATGAAAACGATATTATTGAAACTTTGGAAAAATGTGAGAATTTATTAACAAACACGGAAGTGCATTTGAGTCTCGGAACATATTCGTCTCTCAACAAAGCGGTCGCACTTCGTTATTTTGAAGTAAGTTTGCAGTTTTTTACTGGTTCGATAGTTTTAACTGAAAAATCAAACGAATTTATACTCTTGTTTGCATGCCATGGTTCATAAGGAGTTGGAAAATTTGATTTTTGGGTTGATCTATGTGTTTTTGAGTGAGAAAATCTTTTTTCGGGAAAAATATCATTTATTATGTTCAGAAAAATTGCTTGGAACCGTTTTTTACAAACTTGAGGTTCTACAGTTTCTATTCACAATTTCTTGGATTTTTGAATCTTTCCAAATTGTCCAATGCGATTGGTCTCTTAAAGGCATCTTTATGTAAAAATTTTTTATTTTGAATTGTGTTTGTGTTTGAATAAATGTTTAGAAATATTCATGAAATTTTCCAAATTTTTAATCAGAATTTGGAAAAAGAGTTTTCTGACCCTTTTACATTCGCATTTCCAAGTTTCTCATTTCACATACTTTATTGCAAGTTTATTTATTTCAAAAATGATTAATCTCAGAATTAGATTGTTTAATTTCACAAACGTAAAATTTGAGAATTTTCGAGTTTGAAATGATGGATTTAAATAATTTTACAAATTATATGAACAAATTTTAAATTTTGAAATTTATGAATTTTTGGAATTCGAATTTGAAAATAAATTCATATCAGAATTTTGATGGATCAAATTAAAATTAGTAAATTAATAAAATTACCCACAATGATGTCTTTTATATTTTACTTTCTGACTAACTTTTATTATTATTCTAATCATTTTTTTTTTATATTTCAGAAGCAAGACGAATTGACAGGAATAAGTCATTTAGTGGAATCTCACGGTGCTTTTCTTCGCCAACAAGTGATACAACGTTGCAGCAAAACGAAATTTCGAGGACAATTTTCACCCCAATTAAATGGCTTAAGTTCACGCTACATTGATTTTGATCCCGACAATCGCGTTTGGTCTGGAAAATTATTGACGCCCAGGCTCAAGGAATTACCCAAAGGTATGACTCAGCTTTTATCATCAATTGTAATAATGAAATATTCAGATTTTTATATCTCTAAATAAAAAAGAGATTAGTATTTCATATTTCACACATTACATGAAAAAGATGTACAGAATTTCATTCAAATTCCTGATATAATTTTTCAGCAGTCAGTATCCATTTGATACATTATTTTTCTGGACCTCTTATTATTGGTTTTATAAAATTAAATTGATTGATTTATCGTTTCCAAGTATAGTTTGGTTTAATGGTTTATTCAATTTTTTTTGCAGAATGGCACGTGGTGCAAATAACGGCTCAATATAAACCATACTCGTATGAACATAAAGCGGAGTGGAACTACCCTATGTCAGAGCACATTCGACCTATGCATGCGATCCATATAACAGTCCTCCCAACAGGAAAAGACGCCTGTGATCCAGTTTGCATTACTTTACCACCACCAACCGTCGTCACGTACGACGCCTTCGAAAAGATTGGCACGATCCTGCATAATATGAGAAACGACCTGAAAGCACGTTACATGAGCAGCAAACTTTATTGGAAAATGAGGAAAACTCAAGACGACAACATGAAGGTATTTGATGGATTTTTGAAATCAATTTTAGAAACTTGGAAACTGCATTTTTCATTATTTTATAATTTTTATGAATTATTATTTTTCAAAGAAAAATCCATGTTTTTCGATATTCCCAGTCAGTTTTGTTCTTAATTGACAATTAAAATGGTTTTCGCGAGAAGCAAAAATCCACCGAGCTGGGAATCGAACCCAGGACCTCCCAATTTCATTAGAGCACCCGACATTAAATTGGGAGATAAAAAAATATATTTTTCTTTGAATCAACAACCCAGTGATAAAAATAAACGTTTTCAAATTATCATGTTTGTTTACAAAAAGCATAATTATGAAAGTTTGGAAACATTTAATATACTCTAAGGTTTATTTAAAATGAATTGTATTATTCATCCAATTTGTTTATATTCTATGTTACAACTTGTAATGTAAAATCTGTTCATTTATTTACTATAAATTGTATATGAATTTTACCATGCAACGCACATTATTCCCCATGTTAATAACAACTACAATTTTCGTCTAGACTGCATTGAATATTGTTGAAGAAGCTTGGCTCCGAGAGTGGAGAGTCTTTCTGTCAGCGGATTTTCTTGATGAACCAAAACTGATAAAAGACATCTGGGAAAAAATAGAAAATTTTATCATCAAAGATAAAATTTCGTAAGTTGAATTTTCGCGTACCGACTTGATTGGAATTTTATGGAACATGAGACATTTTTTCAGTAAAACAATGTCGCAAAAAAATCGATGGCTGCTCAAAAAAATCGTGGTCGGCTCTAATTTTTTGACGCCTACTGAAATCGCACGAGCTGTAAAAATTATTTTGCCAGACAATATTGGACTGGCGAAAAAAATCTTCGACTTCATCTGCAGTCAAACTGAAGAATTAAAATCTCTCAGTGAGCTGAAACGAAAATCGACAATTTTGATCGTTGACGAGGTAATAAATAAATTAGAAAAAAGCTGAAAAATTGCAAAAGTATTTAATTTGTAATTTCAAGTCATTTTTGAGTTTTTGAAATTTTCAAATTGTAATGTTCAATTTTTTCAGAGAATGGACCACATATCTTTTGAAAGCTTGGAAATCTTGCGGAACCAGCCAGTGACTCGAATGCCTTCGTTTCACATAATGTACGCGTTATTCAAAGAGTACGAACACGAAATCCAAGACGGCTGCAAGATCGTCAAGTTCAGCAATACTTTGGGGTCATTCATAGTGAACCCTTCGCGGGATTTGTCTGGAACTGAACAAAGACTGAGAGTTTTCAATAATTATTGGTTGCCAGATTGGACTGGAACTTACGGACGCCCTCCATTGGAAGCGGACTTCGAGTCCATTCTAGTGAACAAAGAATTGCTCATGTACAGTTTTTATATTTTGTGACGAAACTAAATTTATGACTCCTGATGATTCATTTTTCAATTTGGGATTCAAGGTACAATGGCCATGGAAATGGAATTCAATATTTGCCAGCGGATACAATTGAAAAACTCGTCGTCAAAACGGTGGTGATGCTTTTCGGTTGTGGAAGCCTCGAACTTGTCCCTTGCGGTGGTCGATTTTCCCCGTTTTCAGTTTCGAATAGTTATTTAACAGCGAAAAGGTACATTTCTGTTACACTTCGATTTTTGCGGATGTTAAGACATTTTGTTCGTTTCTGAAAAATTTCTGAAAGTTTCCAAACTGAAATTATTTCACGCTTTTGAAATTTCTCAGAACTTTCTTGGAATTGTTGAAATTTATCATTTTATAGAGTAGACAAATGTTGGACAATTTTTGTTGAAAAATTTGAGAGGATTTTGAAAATTTTAAAAATTATTCCAGAAAATTTCAAGAGTCTTGAAACATTTTATTTCCATTTTTTCATGTTGTGAATAATTTTATTTCGTTCCAGTCCAAGCCTCATGGGAATGTTGTGGATAGTGACCGACATGGACATTGATAGGTTCACGGTCAATTTTTTGAGCAAATGGTTGAAATCAGAAGCTGCTCGTTCATGGTCTGATGTGGATGACAAAGCTTGGTGCTCAGGAGAATTAGGTACTCATGCTTCGGAACTATTTATATTCAACTTTAAACATTTATAAAGTCTTAAAATTTTGAAATTAGAATTTAAATATTTCACCATTAACAATTCAAAGTTCAACATTTGGAACTGAGAAAATGTTCAAATGTAAATCTAAAAACGTAAAAATAATAAATTGATTAATTATGCAGGTAAGTTGGAGGTATGAAAATTAAGTCCTTATTTCGAAGTAGAAAAGGTCATCATAATTTTAACATGAATTTAACTTCGAGAATGAAAAAAAAAATCAGAAATAGAGATACAATACTCATTTGAACATTTTAGTATTTGAGAGTGTTAATTATTGTGAATGTTAACATTTGAATTGAAAATATTCAATACTTGAATATAGAAACTCGATAGTTTATTGTGTTATTTTCAGTTTTCAAAAAAAGCGTGTCACCGCTGGAAGATCCAGAGCCAGAAATGCTTCGCGCAGTAGCGACGGCAAGGTGGTGCTGTACGCAACTTATGACTTCTGCTTCCATCGTCATCCGTGGTCTGCCTGTAAAGCTGGTCTTCGAGCAGTAGATAATACCAAATTCGCGAATTTTAATCATATTCCGAATAATTTATTGCATTTTTGCTCGATGAATTTGTCAATAGTTGTACAGCTATTTTTTAATTAATTTATACGTGTATAATATTTTAATAAATGGAACTTTGCCTTGAATTGAAAAAAAGTCGCAATTTAAATGAAAATTATGTAAAATACTAACATGGATCATAATATTTCATATAGTTCATTTTATTCATAAACATCAATTTTCTATTTTTTTTTTTAATGCTGATCTACTTATTTTTAGGATATTTAATAATGATGTATATTACAGCAAGTTAAAGAAAACTTGAGTAAATCGTACATTCTTCTACAAGTTGAAAAAGCGAGAGATTTGAAACGAGTGTGAAGTTGAGTCACGTTCATTCCACATGGCTTGGGCTTGGGAGGGGGGGAGGGGAGAGTTGGGACGCCCCCCCCCCCCCCCGCCCTTCTTGAA
>JAPYZK010001725.1:0-17214 GCA_030522785.1 Platygaster equestris | reverse complement strand
TTTGGGCCTCACCGGGTAAAATTTCAAATAATTTGTTTTGTGGAAAAATACGGAGTCAGTGGCAAATTCCACGAGTATGTTAATTATTGAACAAAATTGTTACCTTATCCCGTTTTGAGATTTAGAACGTAAATTAATCGTTTTAAAACGGATTTGAACGGATTTAAGGCGATTAGAGCGATTTTAAACGACGATAGTTGGTCAAAAATTGGACTTTCAGAGGTTTTGACTGAAAAGCAAAAAATGGTAAGTAGGATCCAAACGTATTTCTACGGACGTGATTCCGACATCTCATTTTTGAGCGAAATCAGAACGGTTTTTAACGAACCTGATTCAGAATCTCATTCCATATAAAACGTATTTCAACGTCTGTGAATGTGAAACAATCAGTATCGATAACCAAAGCAACATTATGGATGAGTGACCGCTTCGTTACTCTCCATGCTGCCTCACAATTAAACAAATGTTTTAAATTATGAAGATTTTCCGAATTTTCGTAATTTCTAGAATTTGCACGAGTCTACAAATGTTTGACGATTTTTGGAACTAAATACAATTTCTAAGATGATATTTTGTATGATTTTATAACATTTCAAAAATAAAATAATTCGATGAATTCTAAAAATTCGGAAGTCGCCAGAATTTTGAAATTTCCGAAATTTTTGAAACTTCTGCATCTCCAAATCTTTCGATCTAGTTCGTTTTTAATACTTTCTAAATTTCTACTTGGGCACCGCTGTAATATTTAGTACATTATGATAGTAAATATTAATCCAAGTTCAGTTATAATCAATTCAGAATGAAAAAAAATAGTTCCCGGAATTTTCAAAAATTCTTCAAAGTTTAAAAAACAACCTAAACGTTTTTTGAAAATTCTTGAAAATGAAAGTATTCCCATTGATTCAATTCAGTATTAGTCAGAATCAAGTAACTTACATATACGTAAATAATTTATGACCCCTCATTATAAACTGTCATTTCATGTTTCAATTGTTTTTCAACTTTATTTCTCAATTAAACTACCTCTGGCTCTGTTTTAATGTTTTTAACAATAGAAAAGAGTTTAAAAAAACCGAACGAAGCAAAACAAATTGGAGAATAAAAGGCAAAGAATCGCGGTCGACGGTATCAAAGTTGCCCGGACTTTTCAATCATCATGAAACATTAATTTCTATTGTCGCGAGATTTTCCTGCGAGGAAAGTTTCTCGCGAGTCATTCACCAAGTTCAAATACGTCTCGTTGCTTTTTTCATCCCGGCGACTCGGAGTACTTCGTAATGGTACTTTCATTACTCCGCGGGATCTTTTATCTGTCGAAATAAATTCGGACAAGGCACTTTTACGTGGATTTTACGTTCATGTGGGGCTTTAAATTCCATTGAGATTGACAGTTTATTGTGCGGAGATTATTTAAGTAGAAAATTCGAGTTGGAAAACTCTCGAATTTTTTGCACTTTTTGTAATTCTTCATTGAATTGTGAACAAAAGTTTATCGATTGTCATGCATCGTGTATGTGTCTCTTTAACCGGGAGAAATGTGTTTTTCAGTGTTTCTGTGAAATTTTCGAGATTCACTGGAGTTTTGTACTATTGTGACACTCTTTGATGTTTCTGAATTATTTAATTATTAAAAAATTTTTTTAATGTTATTCTATAGGAGTTCGGAACATTACTCGAAAAAATTGTAAAGCATTACGTTACCGTTACTTACGTAAAATATGTAACTCGTTGAGTTACCGATACTCCGAAAAAAGGGACTCGTTACCGTTTCTGTCTGTCAAAAGTGACGTCCTCTTACTCTTCTCATTAAAATATCATCTTTATTTGAACATTCAGACATTGAAAAGCAATGGACGGAAAATTATATCAATGGATTCTTTTTCTCAAACTGTTTATTCACAATCTCAGCGAATTTGGATCATTTTATACGAATTTTGGAAACAAAGGGTTCCTAAAACTTGAAAAACTCCACAACTTTTGATCGTCAAAACTCCAGAATTGTTCAAAATTTTGAAACGCTGGAAAATATTGTGAATTATTATAAAATTCCGGAACTTCGAAATAGTTTAAAATTGTCTGAAATTTATTAAACTTAAATAAGTTTGAAAACTAAACAACTTCTACATTTTTCGTAACTTATAAATTTATCTGAATTACTCCGAAATTCAGAATCGCAAAACTTTGAAATTCTTTGAATCTTCGCAATCTCGAAACTCCGAAACTTTGAAACTCTTCGGAATGTGTGGAAATTCTCCGGAACTTCCGAAAATGCCAAAATTGTACGACTACAAAAATTTGTGAAACTTTTAATCTTTCTCAAATTCGTCAGAATTTTGAAACCTTGAAACTCCGAAAATTCGAAATTTAATTTATAGAATTTGCAACTCCGGAACTTTTGGTTCCAAAATGTCCCAAATTCGTCAAAATCTTCCAAATATTTTGAATATATGAAAATCTTGAAGTTGACAACTTTTAAATTCGTAAAAACTTCCAAATTATGCAAAATTCGTCACAACAATTGCAAAGCTAGAAAACTTTAAATTCTCCAAAATTTCTAATTTCCAAAATTATGGAATTGAAAAATTCTGCGAAACTTTGGGATTTATATAACTTCTAAAAATTCCAAAACTTAACAACTCAACAATTCTGAATCCGAAACATGAGAAAATTCAGAACCTTATAATTTTGAAACTCTAAAATTCTTGGAAAATTGTCAAAACTTACAAATCTCGGAAATCGTAATCTTCGATGTTTCTGAAAATTTCGAAACTTTGGAACTGTATAATACTGCAAAACTTTAATACTCCTCGAAATTCCCAAATTCCGAAACTCGAATTTCAGAACTTCAATATTCTTCAAAAGTCCAAAATTGTTCAAAACGTTCGAAATTTCCAATGGATAAGAATGAATAATAATAATAAATTTTAATTAAAGTAACGAATTACGTTGTCGTTACAGCTAAAAATGTAAAGTTTCAGAGTAACGCGTTCCTTTCAAACTCAAACTCTGTTTTATACCATGATGTAGATAATTTCAGAAATCTGTGTCATTTTTTGGGGTTTCCTAAAACTTCCCCAATTTTCCACGATTTCTTTATATTTCTAAAAATTGAAATCTTGTGAAAAAACGATTTTCACCACATAGTATTTGATTGAAAGTCAAATTTCCATAATTTCTACAATTCAGAAGGATCACAATTAACAAATCAGAACAAAAATTTATAGTCTATCTCGATTTTCCAAGAAAAATGTATTGCTCTTGCAAGTGAGTGCTGCAATTAATATTGGTGAAGTATGTATCATCCATCACAGAACTCTGGGTAACGCCACATAATTAACTAATGGCAGCGTAATGGTTTGTGGTAAAGCGCTACGAAAAAACGTGACGCGTTTTTCTACGCTAATAAAGCCCTTGTCGCTTTCGCATGCATCATTGTTGAACATCAATCACTGAAAATCGCCATTAAATGATAATTATACAATGAACAATGATATGAAAGCGTGTTATCGATGATTCCATTATCATTGAAAAGGGAATGGCATCATAATGTGGTAAACATATAAAATGTTGTCAATTTTGAACAACTATCATACTATGCAAAATTTCCCCTAAGCCACTCGGTTTTTCACAGAGAAAATTGAAGTGACCGAGAAAAGTCATCTGAAGTCCCAGAATTCTATCATAAATCTATATCACAAGTTTGTTCTAAGTCGAAAATAATATTCATCACAGTTAATAAATTTTTGTTATATTGGAATCACCACTTTGAACTCAATCGACTAAGTCTAATTAACACAATCTAATTTTCATTCTTTGGTCACTGCATTTGCTGAATAAATTGTATTACGACGTTAATTGAACTAAAGTATAGTTTTGCCCCGCGTAAAATTCCTCTTTTCCTGTCGTGAATTCGATCAGAAAATAGACAAACTTTGATAGAGTTTCATCGACTTCTCTGGAGTCGGGTTTACGAAGTGATTTTTCTTCATACCGAAGTTACTAAATGAATCATATTTTTGCAAAGAAAGTTAATTTCGAGATAAAACGGTAAAAGACATGTAATCAAAGCTTGTCATGTCAATCATTAATTTCAATCCGAATTATAAACGTTATATCGGCTGAAGATTAACTCAATTAACAGTCAATGACAATTTATCAACTCCAATTTGGAGATCCGATTTCAAAATAATCTCAATTATTGCATAATATTTTACCTCGATTTTTATTACACAATGGGAATTTTAATAACTTCAACATCTTTCCACGCTAAACTAACCTAATTAGTTAAGCTTTTTTATCGAACACACATATGGGGTTCTGTACTGGTACAAGTATTCAGAATCTATTCGGAGTCAGCGTCAAATGTCATGCCAATCATTCATTTTAATACAAATTGTCAACGTTACATCAGCTGAACATCAACTCAATTAACAGCCAATAAAAATTCATCAACTTCAGTTTGAAGATTCGATTTCAAAATAATCCTAAATTATTACACAATGTTTCATCTTGATTTTTATAGCGTGGGAAAACTGTAATAACTTCAACATCTTTCCGCGCTAAACTAACCTAATTCAGTTAAGCGTTTTTACCTAACGATTGTATGGGGTTCTGTACTGATGGAGGTATTCAAAATATTATATTCAGAGTTGGTGTCCAAAGTTTCCTTCGCGTTTCATTATATCTATACCTGAATCCAATCAAATTGTAACAGAAACAGGCTCTAAATATTTGTTTGGGTAAAATCTAGATTGCAAGTCATTCCCCCGAATTCATCAAATGCATTAGGGTACACTACTGCAAATAAGTTCATTTATCTTCACATGAAATTTGGAAATTGTACGCAAGTTTTTGTAAATATTCTAAAATTCGGTCATCATTTTCATGTCTTATATCCCGAAAAATTTAACATAGTAAATAAAAATTGAAGAACAAATAATGATAATGAGCCCTCGGAATCAAAATTTTTCGTAAATTTCATACCAACATCGCGTTGTTCCATAAAAAATAAACCTCATCTAATTATAACTCATCTTTTTTGAAGAGTGAAAAAAATCGTTTCTCAAACGAGTCTTTATCACTCCGCAAATTCAATATCTTCGGGTAATACTTCCGAAGTTTCTTCCCTCGTACCATAAAACTGTAACGATATGATAAAAAGTGCTCCGAGATACACAATTCCCCGAACTTATTACAGCGCGCGAAAAGTTTCAGTGGAGCCGTGGTTTCCCATTCGCCAATGAAGCGATCGTTTTGGTGGATTAAACGCCAATTACGCATCTCTATTACCAGACGCCGGAAGACACAAGGCTTCTAATTATCCGCGACTGAAACGCGTTTAACCTCGCGGTTTTGAAACTTGATCGATCAATTTACGCATAACTATCGGAAATTCGTTTGAACAATTCGGAGTTTGTTCGGAAATGAGATGTTCGATACAGGTAATTAGAGTTACGAGCGTTACTCTAGTATTTCAGCATTGTGTTATAACCTCAGTTCTAAATATCATTTTTATGGAATTTTACTGAAGATGTAATCAAAAGTGCAATATATGTTATAAAAGCAGACAAAATTTTTTTTTGATATGACAGTTTCAATGGATTTTATTTGAATTCTGTGGAAAGTGTAATAGGTAGACATGGGGCAAAGTGAATACAGGAGCAAAGCATGACGGTGAAGATATCTTTTCTGTGGTATGATCGGTATGACAGTATCTACTGGAAATTTTGGAAACTTTGTTTTGAGTCGTTACAAAGATTTTCCATGACAATTTGTTATTATTATTTCGTTATTGTCCGAGTTTTTAGGTGTGTGCAAGGTTTAAGTGTCCATTGTATGAGACAAAGCAGGGCGAAAAACTTTTTCGGAAATTGTTCAACAATTTACAACATGGCATGTTTTTTATACAAAAAAATTACTTCTAGTACCTTTCTAGTTTTTTCAAGCATTTACAGTGTTGATAGCGGAAAAAGAAGTAGTTTACGTTCAAGCACCATAAGCCATATTAGCCATAACCTCAAAATTGCGGAACTCTATGTATTGCTGCATTGTTTTTGTTTTCACAAAAGTATTGAAAACAATGATCTCCAGTCCGGAAGAAAATCAAAGCAACAAAGTCGACCCGCGATTCCCAATGAAATCGTTCCGTGCATGATTGCGCCTGTTTTGAAATGTAACTTGCACGTCTGCAGAACGTCATTGCTGACTGCAGCACATTAGCCCAGGTATTTCAACTCGAACATGGATCGTGAAGTCAAAAGACTCGAAAGAATGGTCAAGGGCATTCCCAGCTACAAGTTTCTAGCTCCTACGTCCAGGAATTTCCCGCTCGACATAATAAATACCTCATTGAAGCGGTTGACGAGAATCTGCACCGAGGCCGAGACCGGGGACGGTACAGGCGGCGGCGCTTCTTCGGTCTGCGTCGAGCTGCTCACCGTGCAAGATTTGGGCGAGCCGTCGTCCGAGGAGTGCGATTTTCCTGATTGCCGGTGTTTCTCGAGATTGGCCGAATCCTGGGCCACGTGTCGCAGGTACTCGTTGGGCGCCACTTGGTAGAACAATTGGTACTCGGTCTCCGCCAACCGCAACGCTACCTCCTCCGGGAAGTGCAGCAGCTTTTGCAGGTCCTCCAGCTCCTCAGAGCTCCGAGGTAGCTGCGGCTGCTGCCGCTTCTCCAGCTCTGAAACAGTAAAACATATTTTTTTATCACCCTAACCTTGAAATTGGTACTTTGAATGTGTTTTTTGGCTGTCGCGATGAAAAACTGTGTACAAAACGGGAACGTACGCTTAAATTCGACTCACGTGCTATGACCGTCGGCTTCGTCTCGGGCGACAATCTTCATGTTCGACAAAAAGAGTGTGGCCCTATAAGGTATTATCTCCGCGATGAAGTTTGACGCGATATAATAACTACCTGTGCTAACTTCAATACGTAGCCTTGCCTTTCGGTGTGGCAACGTTGTAGCGCTCTGTCTTGTTCTATCAGAGAGAGAGAGAGACAGATGCGCCTATTCATTTTGTTATGGAAGTTGTGATTTTCAAAGTATTTCGGAGTGCCATATTTTTCCTCGAGTATTTATGTTGAGTGACATTTATTAACTAATTGTCATTTGCAATTATTAATTCCATATTAATGATTTAATCCCAGAAATTTTACTACACTCGACATATTTCATTTAATTCAATATTTCATTATTCGTTACTTGTTCCGAAATCAATTACGAGTGACGTATGTGAATGCGATTATCAATATACAACTATATACAACAGTTCACAACCTTGTATACGCGTATTGACAATTATGATTCTAAATCAATATTCAAAATTTCCTGCGCAGAATGCCCAGTATTGAGGGTCCGCCGCGCGCGCGGTCAGCTCCTGTCATAGTTTTGTATACAGTTGTGTATGTACCAACGCGTACACTGTTGCCAAGTCTGCTGATGTGATGAATCGGCTAATTGATTATTAGTTTTTGCAGAAACGATTTGGTGAAATCTCGTCATCAACGAGTCATTTTGCGAAGGAGTGAATCTCATACATACAAACAAAATTTCATCAAATTCCTATGCGCAGTTTTCGAGAAAATTGAAAAAAAAGGCCTCCGCCCATAAGAACCAATGTAAACTTTTGGAATTTTTTTTGAAAAAACGGTTCGGTGAATCGATCCGAAATTTTTCAGATTATCTTAGAAGGCTTCAAAGATGACGTGTGATTTTTTTCATCAAATTCTTTTGCTAAATTAGCACCTCGGAGGTAATACCTTAATCTAGATCAGACGTGGGCTCGGTAGGGACCCCACTCGCCAGATTTACCCCCTCTACCTAGTCCCTCCGTTCACGCCCCTCTCCTATCCGCTCCCTACTCCCAGAGCTCTATCCATATAATGTATGCCCTTCTTTGTGAGTTGAAAGATGAATAGTTTTTCAATTGAAGAGAAATTGATTCAAAGTTGTTTGATAAATCCGATTGTTCAAAAAAACGTCTGTTGCGTCGACTGAAATTTCTTTGTTGATTTCGCAAATGATTAGAGAACAATATTTTTGGATTACATTGCTTTGATAATTTTTAAACCGCAATTCAGAACGAGAGGAGTTATTCATAGTTATTGATCTGTCTCTGTTTTATTGTCGTGATATCTTGCGGCTATTTTTTCATAGTCAATTCCATACATAGAATACACAGAAATCTCGCAAGAAAGTATCATCTTCTTCCGGCATATTTTTATACAGTCTTACACCAGATAAATTTGACATCGCGTGATCATTTTTTGGTTTCATAATTTCGGGTATTAATTCGTTGTCAATTTGTTTAGCATTACCTTCGTTGAAACAACAGCGTGAAAAGTTATAACATTCAAATTATCGATCACTAGAAGCATACCGCGCGCGGTATGCGAGAGTGGTTCTAGAGTAGTGAAAGGGAGAAAGAAACACTTATTGTGAGTGCGTATTGTGATCGTCACATGCTATTGTGTACTCATAATTGGCGCTTTCCTCTAACTCTCTCTCTCTCTCTCTCTCTCACTCTCACTCTCACTCACGTTGAACGTGTCAAAGTGAAATCGATCTACTATCGAGGTATTTATTAGGACCAATGAGATGCGGGGTCAAAATCTCACGTCAGCTAACTTCCCAGGTTCACACCCATTTTATAAGATAAGATCCCACTCGAGCCTCGACTCGAGTCGTCTCTCGAATCAAGATGATCATCTAGATTCTAGATGATCATCTTGCGATATCTTCAGGCGACATAGGATTACATTGCATTCACAATTACATTAAAAATACATTCTGCAGGATGTAAGTACCGATACTTCTGAGGGACATTTAGATATTTCGGATGGATGAAAGCAGTGGAATAAAATCAATTATTTCTGAAATGAATGGAACCCTAATGGAATAAAATAAATTATTCCTGATACACCAAGAACGTCGACAGAAAGAAATGTCCATGTGCAAATCAAAAATTCCAATAACTTTTATAATTCGTCATTTTTCACAAATTTTTGAATTAACGATAAAAAAACCAACAAATTCATGCCTGAGTATCGGCTGATAACGCGGGTCATAAAAAATCGCCAAAATATCTGTTTTCATGTAAACTTAAGACCTTTCCAATTTTGATTTGAGAGTACTGTATCATACAATATCTCATCAAGAATACGCAAATAAAACCGTCACGTGGAAACTTGGCTCAATATTAATTTTGTGGAGTAGGCGGTATATGAATTCATCTTCATACTACGATTGAAATAATTCACCCGTCATAACGAGTCTCTGCGGGATATTTGATTGCAGTAATAACCTAACTGTTCGAGCGATAATGTGAAATTCCAGATATTGACGAGCTTATTTCCGATGGATTCTCAATTAGAAATTCGTCAATACACCATGATATGTTCAAAATTCATTATTTTGCTTGTATTATTATATTTTAACGTGTCAAACAAGTGACAAGAAGTAATACATCATTATAGATAATAATGAATGAATAATTAAAAGGTGATAAGTGCCGATGACCTCGGAAAAAAAATCTATGAAGTTTTTTCTTTTATTATTCTATTCATCACGAAAATTTTTCCCATAATCGTTTATGATATTCCGTTATTGCAAACTTTGATTCAAATGAAAAATGGTCACAATGTATATTAAGACCGACGTAACCGGAAAAACGCCATCTTGAATAATGAAAATTATCAATCGACGCGGAGCTAGAGCAAAATACGTTAGAAAAGAGGTAAGGTAACTGTGGGTAATACCGACCACTTAAAGATTTTTTATGTTTAATCGTCTTTTTCGCATTGACTACTAATATTTTCAACAACAAAAGTTTTTCTGCTCACTGGGCAATACTCAAAATTTATCAAATCACTCTTGAACTGGGAAAATTGTCGTCGAATTTTTTTTAAAACAAATGAAAAAGCTAGAAATACACGGTTGTGGGTAGTATCGGCCACTTGCAGGTGATACCGCCCACTGTTGGATTCACGATTGTTTCGAACGCGAAAAATAGAATGCTTCCGAATTCGACTCAAGTTAAACATCAGAACGCCGAAAGTACTGATTTTAAAGACTGATTTGCTCGGTTTCGATAAAAAGATGGAAACAAATCGTGGCCGATATACCCCACTATGGCGGTATTACCTACGTTTAATTTATTACCGAATTGTATTTTGTTTTAAGAACGACAATTATGACACCGGAGTTCTATAAGTCCCAAAATTGTGATTCAATTTTAAAACACTGTACTGCAGTCTTATATCATAAACTTATATCATTTGGAAAAAGCCACAGGGAAAATGTCATACCTCTTGAGTACTTGGAAAGTTCAAAAGATGTGAAATGCAGCTAATAAGCTTTTCTGCGTAATAAATGAAATTACACCATCAGCCAGAGTAATTTATACGTAAACAACTTCAAGCACCTCGAACTACTTCAGTGTCCAAGAAGTGACACATTACGTTATCGAATTAGCATGGGACACTACTTATTTAAGTCAGTTAGTAACTTGGTTGCGTCCAATGTGTGCGTAAAAGGAACTTTGTAGCTCGGAACATGATCTTGCTCTGCAAGTTTTAAAGTGTTTATTATTTGACGAAAGATTTTCAGTGCTCGATTATAACCTCAAAAGATGGAAAAACAATGAAAAATCATCATCTGAATAAATCAATACATTATGCATAAAATCTTCGATTACATTTTTATTAATATTATTGAAATACATTCTAAGTCTACTAAAATCCCACAAAAAACATTCTCCACTGAAAATTAGTGAGGCGAGGACTTGATTGCCCTCGAATTGATAAAAATTATCATTTGACGAGAGATTTTTATGCTTGATATTATAACCTCAAAAGGTAAAAAAAACGAGAAATCATCATCTGAATAGATGCATCCATCATTAATGATATTTTCGATTCAATTTTTGTCAACATTAATACAATTTATTTTATTGTAGGTCTACCAAAATCTTACAAAAAATCTTTTCCAATAGTGAGGTGAGGACTTGATTGCTCCAAATAAATAAAAATTATCATTTAACGAGAGATTTTCATGCTCGATTATAACCTCAAAAAGTAAAAAAGACAGTGAGAAATTATTTTATGAAAGAATTAGGTAATAATCAATAAAATTTTCGATTAAATTAGTAACAAAGTTCATAAAATCAATTATATGTTTACTAAAATACCACAAAAAACATTTTCTGATGAAAATTGGTGAGGTGAAAATTTGATTGCTCCTGAATGAATGAGAAAGATTAACATACTCGATTATAACCCCACAAGGTGAAAAAACAATGAGGTTTCAATAAAATGATTCAATCCATGATCAATAACATTATCGATAGAATTTGTATTAACATTGGTAAAATTAATCCTAAGTCTACTAACATGTAATATTTTTTGCGATACTTAGGTGATTGAATGTGGATCTGACTTTCTATATTATTTGATTCAACAATATCCGCTTGTTCTCGTTCATTCAGGTTTTGATATCTCTGCGTCAATTACCAGTCCTTCGTAATTTTCCTGGCGGACTATCGTGTTTTCAGTTTTAAGAAACATTGAAATGCCAATTACAGTCGAGCTGTGTTCTCGAAGAAATTTAATTATAAATCGTTGCCTCGTTGCTCATGGCGCGCCCAGAAACTTTTAAACAAGTTACCCCAGGAAATGCGATTCTTTCTTACTTTGTTTTCAAGCAAAGCCTCGAAAAAAGTGTCGATGTGGTTCTTTTATTTTTTTTTTTTCGTGAAATTCGATGTTCGCGTGTTGTTTTAGTAACACGGATTCGCTGTAAGGTCTGAAGTTTAACAATCTCATGATTTTTTCGAATTCTCAATGTTCGTAATTTCCATAATTATTTTGAGTCCCTGTTTCGGATTTATTCGATTTTTGAATTTTGAAATTTCCAGACATTGAACCGTACTCACAAATATTTGTTCTCTACGCGTATTTTCAATGCAACGAATTTTTTCAATTCCAAGTCAATTTTGATATTTACATTCTCATTCATTCTCTCGAACAAAATAAAATTGGAGGAATAAACATTGAAAAGAGTAAATTTTTTCATTTCGACAAAATGACCATCGAAATTTCGATCGCGCAATAAAGAGCAACATCAACGTTCCAACCAAAGGCAGAAGCTCGTTCGCTTCCAAACAAATGTCGCGCAATAACGAAGGAACATGTATCAAATACGATGCCTGGAAATAACAACCTATTTGTCTTTTTTTTCAGGTGATTTGTTCGCGGCAAAAAATTTTCCACGGACGATATCAACGTCGTTTCTCGTCATTATAATTGATGGCTGAACGATTCTTACTGATAAATCATCATCAAAAATCAAACATACAAAAAAAATCCATCTCATATTTATTGAGTTAATTTTTGTATAAGTGTTTTTCGGAAAAACTGTGAAAATTCAGGATACGCGATTAAATTTCGGAAAATTCGATTCAGAACTTTTCTCCGGAATTTTAACGAGTGGAAAATAGGACCGATAACGCCGGAAATTTTCGTTTAAATACAATTTTAAGAAGTTGTATAAAAAAGTCGGAAACGACTTCGATTTTTAAAATGATGAATCGAAACTGGCCACATTTGGAATAAAAACATTTTTGGATCGAAAAAAAAATTCGTTCAAAAATACTTTTATGCCGATGATTTGAGATAATTCGAGTCAAGAATGTATGCTCGAAATAGGGGACCCAAAATGGCCGACAGTCAAAAAAATTACTTGAATGATGACAATGAAAATCTTATTATAAAGTGGCTTGTTTCAGGTCATTTTATCTAGTTCAGAATATATATTCCCAAAACTGTCGATTAGAAAAAATAGAATTTTCACTGATCATTTCATCATTTCCACTGATCCAAAGTAAATTTCCTTATAATCATTATAACTCCAAAAACCCCCACCGGCCTCTCGTCTCGAGAATCGAGGTCGAGGCTCCCTTGGAACGCAATATGAAATTTTCAAACACTGATAATGTCTCGCATTTCCGCGACCTTAAATATTCCACGCTTTGGTTCCCTGGATACTTCCTCGTTCGGTAATTCCATCATACGTGAAACCGGGTAGTTATAACTTTCGAGTAAAGCGGGTAAACGGGGGGAAACAAAGCGTCAATTTCCAGAGGCGCGTGGTAATGACGTTAAAACCTCAAGTGGCCATCCTGCTGTCATTTCCAGCAGGAATCTCCATTTTTATCAGCGTTCCAGTGCTCGTTGTACTTTACCCGAAATTTTTTGCGAAATCTTGAGCATTCAATCATCGGAAAACTTCAGATAACGTATTTTCTCCACTGTAACCTCAAAATTGGTATTTCAAATGTTTTTTTTCGGCCATCGTGAAGAAAAGCATTGTGCTGCGCAATTTTCGATTTTGACGAAATGATTACGGCACTCGCCTTCAGCTCGTGCTGCAACCCTTCATTTCGTCAAAATCACCAATGTCTGCTTGCACAGCAATGTACTATAATTCATATTATACGAATTGCGACGGAATATGTATTACTCTACTGAACCATTCCTCCAGATATACCAAAATTGATTGAACTTCAGTATCACCGAACGAAGCATTGTTACCCTCTGAGGAATTAAGTTTCCCAGTATTTCACGGGAACGAAGTTCTGAGTCTTAAGGCGTCGGAATAATTCGCGCTTATTTAATTCGAATCAGTTAGAGGTAATTTGAGTTCTATGTTCTCTGCGACGGTAATTTATGACGCGAATGAAGTTGTTTCCCAGGGCGAGTAATGAGTAATTACGCGAGTTTACGCGCGTAATTAGACCCGTCGAATGTGATGCGTTTGATATTGCAGCAGTGTATTGCCAGTAGACGGACGGAAATATGGATTTCCGATTGTGCAATTCTCTTCCGAAACGAAGTGGGAAAAGTATTTCTTCAAAAAAACAACGATTGGAAAATTATTAGCGACAACGTCGTCGGAAATGAGCTAACCTAATTTGACATAACCTTAATGATATCCCGTGTATAGTTTTGTTTGTTCAAAATCAGAATATGTTTATTGTATTGTGTGACCTGATGATTGGATGAAGAATGTTGATTCGATCATTACTTGTAAAATTCTATGGAAGAGACTTAAATAGATACTAGAAGCCTGAGAAGTTCCTGAAAGATTCAAAAAGTAATGAGATACTCTTGAAAACTTACAAAAACACCTAAGAAGTCACCAGTAAACTGAAAAAATCACTAATTATCATTTCGGCTTCCTGAGGTTACGAACTGATAGGGCCGGATTCCATAAAATTATCCTATGAAGAAAAATGAATAATCTTCATTATCAAGAAGATTCCCTAGAAGGTATTGAATTATAGCCCAAAATATACACGCACCCCGTAACCAATGGCTTTGTAATGCCCGACAGTTGCGGAGTATTGCCGACGACGCAACGAGGCCATTCTGCTTCGATTACCTTGGGGCGCTGATTACGACGGCCCTCAATGCGTTATTAGCTGCCGAATACGCTCCTCCGGGTCATTTGGCGTAAGCGAGAGTCTCAGCTTGCGCGCATGACCGGGTCATATATACGCGGGCCACGTTCGCGCGAACGTGCACGGATTGACGCCCTCGTCCAAGTACGTCGAAAACGAGGGTTCGTCAATCGATTTCGAGGAGACAACGAGCCACTCGAGTTATGAGCCGCCTACGAGTGCGCACACAAAGGGATACCCACCGGCACTCTTTCTCGCCCCAGTGGCGAACTAACGTAAACATCCGGTTATGTGGACCTTTTGAGGTTGTTTGTCCGCGTGGCACATTTGGGGATAATATTTGCAGATTTAACTAGGGACACCAGCGTCGTGATTTGACACGATTTTTCTTGATTCTCGGACCTGTACAGAAGAGTTTTTTTCCGGATGTCCTGATTTTTTAGGGTGGGGAGTGAGTTTTCTGACACAATATTATCAAATTTTTTTATGGAATGGTGAGTTTGAAATTATCATGAGGTTTCGGACTTTGTTGATAGGAAATACTTGGATGACATGAATTTATTCGGACGGATTTGGGACCATTGGTTACTAGGAATTATTGTTATTTGATTTTTTCTTTCAATGAAGTTGAACATACATTAAGGAATATGTATTTCTTACTCGCCATCATCATCCTAGCCATTGCACAATGGTTGCTATAATTTTTCAGTGATACTCTTTCTTTTTCCACAACGTTCTATTTTATCTCGTGAGTTCTCTCATCAAGTATAAATAGTTGATGCACATCATTGCAGCCAACCTGTTTGTTTGGTTTGTTAATATTTTTATGTGACTCCGGTGCATTTACGCGTTTTTATACGACAGCGTAGAGTATCGTAAAGTTGTACTTTATGATACAGAGGAGCATACAGTGAAAACTGATCTGCGCATGCGCGAATTATGATACAGAGGAGCATAAAGTGGAAACTAATCTGCGCATGCGCGAATTACGATACAGTAACTTTTAAAACTGCAAACGCTCCGCAAGAAGAATTGAATGACTGAGATCTGAATTTACTGTCGATAATCAAAGGTATTATTCAAAATATATACAAATTGGAATTTATAAGTTTCATCAATGAAAGTCGACTCTCAAAACACACGTAGAGAAAAGCTGAATGTTGTAGATACGGTACGGTGGGTACGGCGCATTATGCACACGCATTGTTTGAAATATTTATTCATTCCGTGAATTTCGATCGAATTTGATGAGTTGGGTGAAAAATCATTCAACATTTCAACGCATATGTAGGAGCATATTCAAAGTAAATGCGCATAAACCGTGTTAGTGCATGCGTATAACATGGCGTTATCCTTCACATGGCAGACCTCACGCGAAAAAACTTGTAAATGCACCGTCGTCACATAAAATAGTATATGCGCCAATGCAAACAATTCGGGTCTTTACGCGCCTTGGCGCATAATATACTATTATCGCCAATTTAGCATCGCCCATGTCATCGTTCATGCATATGCAGAAACAAGTTTTTTTGCTCCTAGTATTATTCATAAATCGTAAATACTATAATACTCTGATTCTTTTTGTCCAAGGGAAAAGGTTGGGATTAATAGGATCTTAAATTTCGGATTATCTTGGGGAATATCCGGGAAACGATCTTGGCGGGTTAGCTATTTTTGTGTATACATAGAAATGTCGGCGATATCAGTCCAACGATTGCCGTATCAGAGGAAATATGGGAACGTTTGTTATCCGGGTCGGAAAGGAAAATTTCTGAGCCGAAATCGATAGAAATAATGTTCCGTCGTGATAAGAAAATTTGTGGTTCCACTATCAACGCTCATCCCGTAAAACTTTCGCTGATAAAAGAGGGGAGAATTGAATTTTCTAGAATAAAGCGAGTTACGAATGTTTTTAACGCATTTTAAACCATGATTTTCTGAAATTTATTAAACAAATACGAAAAGTAGGCGTTGTTTTACAGTAAGAGATATTTTTTCGGAAATTTATTAATATATAAGCACGAAAATGATTTTTTGACGAATTTTTAAGAATAGTTCGCTGCTCACTGATTCGTTTACAACAAATACGTTACATTAACACTCCCAACTTTTCTTTCCATTTCCCGAATTCAACATGTAGGGCAAGTGTGTAAGAGTTTAGACACCTTTTTTGGAATCTGTTGCAGGTGTAGTAATGACAATAATAATACGTTTCCAATTCCAATTGATTGTCAATTCCAATTGATTGTTCAAACCCTTCAGAACGAACTCTTGGACTTGAAACGATACTTCGAATTGTTTAATAATAACTGCACATTTTTTGGAAAACATAAAAATTCACCGTTGAAATTTTTGAGGGAGTGTTCGGACACCTTTAAAAAAATCGTTCAAGTTGTCAGAACGTTATATAAAATTAAGTAGACATTGGAATAAACAGTTTTTCTGAGTTTCAGTTATGTTTTTTTTTTTAAGATTACTATTCCAGCCAAAATTTAGCCTTTTATGGAAGACATATCAATTTTTCGGTTAAATTACGTAGCCTCATACAAATGACACCCAATAATTTGTCATCTCAAAAAAATACCGATGTATCAGAACTCTCTCTTTCGTTTTGATGACAGAAAACATGCACACTGTCATTTTTTAAAGAATAAACGAATTGTACATAAATAGACTTTAAAGCTAATTTTCTCCTGTTTAAATTTCCACTTGTGTCCTAAAACCATTAGTTACTGCGAGTGAAAAGAAGAGA
>JAPYZK010001724.1:0-19959 GCA_030522785.1 Platygaster equestris | reverse complement strand
GTAGTATATTCTGTTGAAAACCCGTTACAATCAATAAATTGTTTTACAAAAGTTACTGTTTCGTTGATTGAACCGACTCATAGGTGAGTCGTTGATTTTCAATACACTATTCTACGTTTTTGGCACCTGGATCAACTTTATATAATTGACCGAAGCACCTAGGTCAACTTTTTATAGTTGACCTGGGTGCTTGCGGCAATTTTGCTGCAAAAATGGCAGTACAGAAAAAATGTAGTCGAATTTCACGTTATGTTACATGTATGAATAAGAAAAAATATGCACATACGTTTTATATATACTATGTGGGTACTTACTATTTCTTTCTTTTTTACCGTAGTAACTGTACTACAAAAAAGTATGGTTATGTTGACAATTACGAATGTTTGATTGATTGTTTACAATTTTTTTAATTGCATTGTTTTGGATCACCTCGTTGTTCCTTTTCGAGAATTTTCGGTGTAGCGAAATGGCGAATATCGGCGATGTTGTGAGTGTAGAATAATAAAATCGGAAAAAGTGACATCAGTTCGCGACGAATATGTAAAAAGTTTCATACTTGATGCATTTTTTAATTGTTTTTTTCAGAGCGCAGATCAACTTATCTCCGGTGCAAGTGTTTTATCACGACCTGCTGAGGAATTCGAAAATGATGTGAGAAATGTGTACATTAAAAAAAAAATGCGATCATCGAAAAAAAGCTTATGATCGAAGACAAATTTTGGTATTTTCATCTTTTAATGTTTGTAGATATTTAAATTGACGTTTTGAATTTCATTATCTTTTATTTGACATGATAACGGTTTTTTTAATTGTAAACAAAAATTCTTTAAAATGTCGTGTAATTATTCATAAAATGATGTATTACATACATTATAACAAATATGATTTTTACCAACAGCCATCAGTTGAAGCGATGTGGGCGATAAAAGCCATGGAACACGCAGAAATTTATTTCAACGTAAGTTTTCAACCTCCCTTATTATGATTATTAACAATCAATTTTTCAACATACGAAATCTTTTTTGTCTTTACTTTTTGTCCCTAACTTCATAAACGTTGACAATAGATCACAAAAAATTAAACATTTTAATTTTCAACAAAAAACTTATCATTTTTCGAATTTTCCAGATACTTTGTTCAGTGGACCCAAAAATCCTCAGACTCACGCCCCACGACGACCTAATCTACAAAACTTTCCGAGAAATTTTCCCAGACATGAAAATCGACAAAATAATGGAAGATGATTTGAAATCCAGTGAAAACAAAAACAAATTCCGACATTTCTGCAACCAGTTCAAAGATGTCATTGAAGACTTCAGTTTTGGAACACTTTTGCGAGCGGACTGCGAAAAAGACTATTCCGAAGATAATTCGATACTCACTTCGAGAATACAATTTTACGCGATCGAAATAGCTCGGAACAGAGAAGGTTTAAATGACAAAGTGAGGCAAACATTTGTTGCGAAACGCAATGACAAAAAGTTGTAGCAATGTGAGACATTTTTTACCACCATTCACAGCATGATAAATGATCAGCTTTGTTGTTACGAAAGAATAAAAAAAACGTATTAAAAATTAACATTTTTGAATTTATTTATCAATAAGGTTGAAAATTGAAGTAATACAATTTAGTTAATTTATACAGATAAATATGTGGATCACATTTATAATTTTGTTTTTTCAAATTGACGAATGTATACATTTCGAAACACAGTTTTGCTAATTACAAAACAAATTCAAAATTTTTTCATTTCTTCTTTTTACTGGACAAAGCCAGACCAATAAGTGGGTTCGACACCCTGGCCTGGTATTTTGACTTTGATGGTGTTGCTTTCGATGAAGCTGCAACCCTGTCAAATTTACTTTTTTTCTTACCCATCCCAACAAGCCTTTTCAGAGTTGGCGGGATGATGTAATCAGGCACGTCTTTCAAGTGGGGTTGCAACTTCACCGTGTGCAAAGCCTTGTCCTGCCTTAAGGACTGCAGATCTTTCGGGTTCAACTCGAAAAAGCTTTTCAGCTTTTCGCAGTTGATAACTTCGTTTTTGATCTCCTTCAAACGGGCTTCTCGCACAGCAATTCGCGTGGTCGCCCTCCACGCATCTTTTGCACGATACCTACAATTTGCGAGTAAAAATTAGGCATTTTCAAATGTTCTGAAAACTTCAATCAATTTTGTATCTTATTCACTTTTTCCGAAATTTAAACTCTGCTCATGTTTCAAAAGTTTTCATTTTTTCTCAAAATTTGTGCACTGGTTTCATACACTAGCTACTAGTAACAATTCGAATTTTTACAAAGCGAGAAAAGTGTAAAAGAACATTTTTACATTCAATAAGAAATAATATTTAATTGAAATTAAAATTGATCAAAATGAATAATTTTAATATTAATTAAAATTGATACTAATTCAATAAGAAAAAAACTTTTTCTCAAAAGTAAAAATGTTTACCTAAATCCTTCGACTTCTTCCAATTTGAATTGATAAGTTTTGAACAAGGTCTCGCAATTGTACTCTTTTTTCAAAGTTTCTTCGACGAGTTCGAGCAAAGGTCTTTCTCTGATGGCCACGAAACTCAAAGCCGATCCTTGATTTTTTCCCCGTGCAGTGCGGCCCGCTCTGTGCACGTACGAATTCACGTCCAAAGGAAAGTCGAAATTTAGAACATTCGACACGAACTGAAAATCAATTCCACGAGAAACTCCCGATTCGTTGTCTTTCTTGCGCTTGCCTTTTTGCACCCTGTGAGGCTGAAAAAATCAATCATTTCTTTAATTTCATCTAATTCATTTACAAATTACAAACTACCTAATTTTTGATCATCGATAATTTTTTTATAAGTATAAATTCATAAATGGGGCAGAAAACAATTTTTACTTCTTCCAGAGCTTTTTCATCGGATGCAATAATAATGTCGTAAGTTCCGATGTTGAATTGGGAAACTGCTCGACATCGAGAAACAGCAGGCAATTCGGAATTGAGAACACAGGTTTTGATCCCAAATTGTTCTAGGAATATTTTCAGTTTATAACATCTGTCCACGGTGTTGACGAAGATGATTGTTTTTCCCCTGAAATAAAAATTACATTTGTTAATAACAATGTTTTTTCCCTGAAATAAAAATTACATTTGTTAATAACAAAATCTAGTCTCTAAATCGTGAGTCGACATATTTTTGGGTAAAGATATGGGTGAAATTGATTTCATCTTGAAAAATTGTGGAAATTTTGAAAAATTCAATTATTTTTGAATTCTGTAAATTTGTAATATTAAAAGTTTCGTATATTTCGCAAATTTTGTAAATTTATAAAATTATTGAAATTTTAGAAACGAAAAATTGTATAAATGTTGAAATGTTTTAAAAATTATGAAACGATTCTGACGTTTTAAGCGTTTTGAGGCTTACAAAAACTTCATCAATTTTGAACATTTTCAAAATGCTCAAATTCTACAAAAATTTGAAATTAAAAAAAAATGTTGGATCATTGAATCTAAAAGAGTGAAATTATTCCGTTTTCCACTTTATACAAGAAATAATCGTTCGATTTGAATTAATAAAAAAAAATGAATTTTTTTTTTTTTTTTTTTTTTTTTGAGATTCATCAACAAATGAATAATTTCGATATTTACAAATTCATTCCAAAAAAATGACGACTATAATTTATCGGAGATGAAAATTGATTATTTAAATTTTAAAGAACAATCAGAAATCATTAAAATTGTTGTACCTAATCAAATTCAATTTCAAAAGAGCATATAAAATTGCAGCTTTGTCGTTCTCTTCAGCTGCCAAAGTGTAATGTGACAACTGTGTTGGTGGAGCCAAACTTGGTTCTTCAAGTTTCAAAATCGCAGGATTGTGCAAAACGAGCTTTTTCAAAGCTAAAACATCTTCTGAAAGTGTTGCTGAGGCCAAAGCAGCTTGGTACACAGTCGGAAAATATTTCAATATACTTTTCACTTGTTCCTCGTAACCAAAAGAAAACATCTAAAATCAAACAAAAACATTTATACAATTGAAAAATAAAAAAGTGAGAATTATTTCATCAGCTTTCAAATCTGAGAATATTTCATGAACTTATTCCTTTGCAAATTTCAACAAATGGAAAAGGAAAAATTGTCTCAGAATTTCATCGTAAATCTATGATTTTCCATTATTTCTTATAATGTTTTATTTTACTATTATTATATGGTTTGTCATAGGTGAATATAGAAATTGCATCAATTACCAAATCAGCTTCGTCAACAATCAAAGTTTCTAAACTAGATTTAACGTTCAAATTCCCAACTTTCAAGTGCTGCAAAATTCTCCCTGGCGTTCCAACGACGATGTCAGGATTTTCCAAAAGAAGTGGTTTTTGAGCACTGAGCTCGACCTGGGGACTCACGTCCACACATTTTACTTCTCTGGAGCATTTTATTGTGAGGCTCAGGACAACCTGGTGAAGTTGCATACAAAGTTCTTTGCTCGGAGCCATGACAATGCTCTTGACTTGCTGCGTTTTTTGCATCTCTTTGCCATTAAGAATTTTTTGGAGCAGCGGAAGCAAAAATGCTCCGGATTTTCCAGATCCTGTCCTGGCTCGGATCAAAATGTCCTTTCCAAGGAGCATCAAGGGAATAGCTGTTTCCTGGATTGGAGTCGGTTCGAGCCAATGCAATTTGGCGATTGCCTCAAAAAGTACATTACAACGGTTAAAATAACATAGTTTTGGATTCAACTTTCAGATCTTTTTTCATGTTTTGGTATCTGATAAAAATCGTTTCGCATTTGTGAATTTCTGTTTATTTTTGGTTAAGATCAGCAACTGTAAAAGAAAATGCCGAGTTTGCAGGTTTTTTGTAAAATTACCTTGAGCAAACGATCATCCAACTCCATTTGATGGAAATTTTTTACACTTTCTTCCGACATCTCGTATTTTTGTAAATTAACTCTAAATACAGAGCACGTGTGTTTTCGATGTTTGCTGTTCTTCTTCTTCTTCTTCTTGTACTTATGGTTCTAGCTCACTTTGGAGCTTTGTGCCAATGTTTGCTGTTGTTTGCTGTTGTTTATTTTGATTTGCGTGAAGTTTGCACCGGTGACACCGGTGTTGATTTTGGTCGAGTGTTGCCAACTTAAGAACTCTACTATCGATAGTATCGATATTTCGATATTTGTTTGTTTTTTCTAACCTCCAAATCTGAAAAACAATTTTGCGCTGTTTTTCATTGCATTCAATTTTCCATTATTTTGTGTCATCCCAGAATAGAACATTTGCTTAATTCGTCAAAATCAAATGATTAAAATATCAGAATGAGCCATACGAAAAAATGCAAAGTTCTGGCGGTTACGGATTCGGAGTCAGAAGATAAAAGTGAGTATAAATTTCTCTTTCCATGAAAAAAAAAAAAAACACCTTTGCCCAAGAAATCATTGAAAACAGTTTGTCATTTTGTTGTCATATTGTAGTACACATTGTCACCCCTCCTCTGCTGGAATTCCAAAAAGGTCATTGTATTCTCAAATATTAATAACAATTTTTTTTCACGCAGCTAAAGATTTGAAGAGAAAAATTCCTCAAACAATGGAATCATTGTCGAAGGATGACACTTTCAAAAATTGTCTAAATGGTGCAGAAAAAATGGATTGTTTGAGTTTCGAGGAAAATGTAAACGGCATTATTTCCGAAAACGAAGGTATACAAATTTATTTAATTTCCATTAATTTTCATTATTCATCCATTATTCCTGAAATTGCACAAATTTCAGAAAATATTTACGAATTTTCACACAAGTATGTAATTAACACTATAATATGCAAAATATTCAAAATTTGCATTCTTAACAAACCTTGAAATAATTTCCTAAAAAAAAAAAATGTTTCCAGATTCAGTAGCAACTGAAGAAACTGAAGAATCGTCAACTGAAACGTCCAGCCCACAAACATCTCCAGACTCAGAACCTGCAAAAAATGAAATCACAAAAAACACTCGGAACCCAGCTCCAACCAAAAATACCCCTGAACGAAAATTCCCTGAAAGCATTTATTGCCTCCGAAACAAAGTTCTCATGATCATCAACCAAAACCAAGAATTTCACATTACTGGAAAACTCAAAATCCAAGTTTTGTATGGCAGCGTCGACATTTACGGCTCAACATTTTCAAGACAGAACACAGTTCAGCCAATCGAAGTTTATTCGCCACGTTGTTATGGCCACGTGTTAATAAAACCAAATTTGGAAAAAAGAGAGGAGGAAAATTTGTGCGAAATCTGGAAAGTTTTGCAAAATGAAGGAATTGACAAAACTTTTGAGAGCAGTTTGGTCAACTGTGTTGAGCAGAGCGAAAGTTTGAGGAACACGATTTTGCTTTTGGAGAATTTGGAGAACAATTTGACAGACTTTTTGGAGGCTTTTTGCCCTTGGGATATTTTCCCA
This sequence comes from Platygaster equestris, assembly GCA_030522785.1. Taxonomy (NCBI): domain Eukaryota; kingdom Metazoa; phylum Arthropoda; class Insecta; order Hymenoptera; family Platygastridae; genus Platygaster; species Platygaster equestris. Next base: position 13,538 of record JAPYZK010001724.1, on the reverse strand, counting down.
AAAATTAATAAATTTTGGGGAACTCCGTGGAACGATTATAGGAGAGCGGAAACAATTTTGCAAGCGCATGTGAGGCCTGGGACGAAAAGGGCTTTGTCAGTGGATAAAGTTTGGATGAAAGGAATGGTGGAGAAAATTAGGAAGGATTTTGAGGAGAGGTCGAGGTGAGTTGAGAAAAGAAACGAAAAATTAAATTCGTTTTCTTTTCGGGACCTGGGTTTTAAAAATGACAAATTTGGAATTTTTTTTTTTTTTTTTTTTTTTTTTAGACACTTTGATAAAACTATAAATACTATAAATCATTTTTCAGGTGCATCGTCATGGGTGGAAAAAACGTCGGAAAGTCTACCATGATGCGTCACTTGGTGAACAAACTTCTCCCGTATTCAAAAAAAGTTGTGGTGCTCGACCTGGACCTAGGCCAATGCGAATTTTCACTCCCCGGAAGTTTGTCCATAACCATCGTGGAAAAACCTCTATTAGGGCCCAATTTTGCCAACCTCAAGTCTTCGTATCACCAACTTTACCTCGGAGAAATAAGCGGCGACAAATGCACCCCGAATTATGTAAAAGCTTGCAAAATGTTGATTCGTCGTATCGAAACCGACGAAAGCTTGCAAAAATTACCAGTCATTGTGAATACGATGGGATATTGCCAAAATCTTGGCGTGGAATTGGCGCTGTTTATTATTAAATTTTTGAGGCCAACCGACGTCGTTCAAATCAAAAGTCCAAACAAACAGCATAATTATCAGTTTCGAATGGAGAGTTCGGTTTTAAACGAAAAGGTAGGTTTTTTGAAAACATGATGGTTTTTTGAGTCACTTTTGAAGATGGAAAAATGTTTGTTTTTTGAGTTGAAAGTGATATTTTGAATTTTGTGTGTAATGGGTTTTTATTAGATTTCGTTTTTTGTTCCAGGACGTGAATTTTTCTCTTCTGGGCGTTGAAAAGGATAATTTTGATGGTATTTGCAAACACGAGTTGCACTATATTCCTTCGAGATCGGTGAATTTTATTGACGCTCCACGTTCTTGGAATATTGAGCCTTATAAGCAAAGGGACCTTGTTGTGTTTTCGTATTTGAGTAAAATCCTTGATGGTTGTAGAAAAAAGTGAGTATAATTTCAATTCGATGTGTGAAATCCGAAAAATGATACAATAACGAAATATTATTAACAAACATTGTTTTGTTAATAATATTTGAATAATTTAATTTGTCCCATTCAAAATTTGACAGATGAAAAATTTTTTGTTTTATTCTTGTTTGAAATTGAATAAACCACATAAAATATTGAAACATTCAAAACTGTTCCAATTTTTCAACTTTAAATGAGAAAAAATTTAAACATCAGAATTCTAAAATTAGATCTTGCATATAAAAATTCACATTTTTGTGCATTTTGTACTGTAAAAATATACATTTTTTTCAGGTCCTACGATCGTGCAGATTTGAGTATTTGCAACGCAAAACCATACACGTAAGTTTCTAGGAAACCCAAAATCAAAATTATTTAGCTTTTTATAAAGGGCTTAGTGATTTTAACAACTTTTTATTTGTCAATGTTTTAACTTCATTTTATTTACGCTTTAATTTTGGAAAATATTCATAAATAAATGATTTTATAGCTAAAAAATTTTTTTCAGGATCTCACTTTCGGAATTGTACATTGCCTTAAGTCGATTACATATTTTACCGAAACACGCACTTTCAGTCATACGAGGAAACATTGTTGCTTTGTGCGCGATTGACGCCGAAGACATCGAAAATAATTTTACTGTGGACTCCTCAAATGCAAAAGTTTTGATTCGAACTCCAGTTGCAACTTGTTACGGCTATGGTAAAATTAATATTAATGAAAATTGATATCAAATATGTTTCGTTATTTAACATATTTTATTCAGTTTATAAAATACATAAATTTTGAATTTAATTTTCTCAGAAATCAATTTTCAAATATTGAATGAAAATTTTATTTCAAATTTGCGTTCAATATTCTTGAATTTCCAAATATTGTTTTTAAAAGTGATGAATGATTTTCAACAAAATATAACTTTGTTCGGAAATGATTTTTGATTTGTGATGTGATTCAACATAACTAATTAAATTTTTTTTATGTTTCAGGAGTCGTAAGAGGTATCGACGAGAAAGATGGAAAAATCTTCATTATTACGCCTGTACCATTGGAAACAATGAAGTATGTTAATTGTTTGATTGGTACAATTTCGACGCCAACTTCTTTGTTGGAGCTCGACGACATCCGAAAACCTTATGCTGGCGTGAAAAATGATCGTCCTATCGACCAAGTGGTTCGAAGATGAAAGGTGAATTTCAACCGTTGTTTTCTTTATTTTTTACTTTGTTCTTGTTTGCGGTTACGGAAAATCGTTCGTTTCTTTCACATCGTCTAAAAATGAATTGATTATATCGGATGTGCTACGATCAGATAGTTTCTGTGTTTTAGGGTTTTATGGTAATTTTTCGTTGACTTTGATTTGCATTTGCGTTTGCAAGTTTAAACAAGTTTTTTTGTTCAATGTAATTAAAAAAGTTGATCTACCAATTTTAATGGAAAATAAAAAAAAGTTTCGCATTTTGAGGGCGAATATTTTTTTTCCCAAGTCTTTGGTGCATTTTTCATTTTTCATTTTGAGCATTTAAAGTATATGCATTTCAGTTTCGAAATCGAGAATTTTTGAAATTTGGCAATTCGTACCTAAAATGCAATTTTTTAAATATCCCAATTAATAATATTGATAATATCAAAAAATAATATTAATCAGGAACAAATTATAATAATAATAATACAAAAATGAATGATCCAATTCGAGACATTATACAATATGAAAACTACAAAAATTCTGATCATAACGTTCAAAAATTATGAAATCTCAAAAAAGATGTGAAATTGAAAATTCAGACGAAAAAGCCAAACTCGATTTGTCATTTCGAAAATTTCGAAAAATGGCTTGTTTGGATTTGAATTCTGAGAGTGTCAATTATTGGCGCGCAAATTGGGATTTCGAGAGTCTCGTCATTCGCGCGGCGATGACATACTCGAATACTTGTTGAACAATTTGCCGAGTAAATGAAGCATCCGGTTATACGTGCGCGACAACTGTTTGCCGAGTTATATATTGTTGCGGCTGGCTCAAATGCACATTCATCGGATCGATCTGAACAATGTTAAGTGCCGTAATTGCGTCAGGTATTAATACACGCTTGTAAACACGTGAAACCGCCGCTTAAAGTGCACCTAAGTGTTTCGAACTTTGCGCAAAAGCGTATTGTACATTATGGGCGTTTTATGGATCGGCAAAAAATGTTCGCTAATATAAATATTTTTGATACATTTCAAAATTTCGGATATTTCGGAAGATCTAAAAGTTGAAAAATTTTTAAGTTTCAAAGAATTTCGAAGTTTTAGAGCTCAAAAGCTTTAAACATTTGAAAGTTTGAAATGTATTAAAGTTTTGTAAGTTTTCCAAATTTCTGAGTTCTCGTAATTTTGGAATTTTCAAGTTCGGAGAGGAAGAATTTTTAAATTCCAGAGAATTTGGAAATTTGTCAAGTTTTGATAAAAATTTTGAAGTTTTGAAGCCTTTCGAATTTCCGACACGTATTTTGAAATTGATTTAAAATTGCCAAAATGTAGAAATTTACAACTCTGACAGTGAAAATTTTTATAATTGTTCCGTTTCCGTGTCAAACATGTTGGAAACTTTACATTTCAGAAATGCAAACTTTCCAATTTATGAACTTAAAAGCAACGAAAATTTGTGGATTTTTCGATGTACGAAACGCGTATTTTAAATTTATTCGAAATTTGGAAAAATGTAGAAAGACTACTTTTACGCGAGTCAACTAGCGTCGACCGCGGGCGAAGCCCGTGGGAAAAGGGGGAAAAGCTCATATTTTAGAATTTAGAGGCACGTATTTTTTCCGGGTCGCGGTTTATACTCGCGAGAGTCGGCTGATGAATGAAGCGTGGCTGTGTTGTGTTTACACGGGGGGACACAACACTTGGCGCAAAAACATTCATTCATAAATCGTCTTGTCTCGCCCCGATATCTCAACTCCACGAATTTATATTAACCCTTTTTTCAGTCCGCAATTATATCAAATTTTCTGAACAATACCAACCAATATACAGTCAAAAGAATGAAAATGTAAACTTTACAATATTTCGAAAATTTTTGAATTTTACGATCCGTTTATTTGAAAATTTCAAAAACTAGAAAATTCAAGTCCAAGTTTCGTGAATTGTTTAAAAACTTTCAGTTTCAGAAAATTGTTGAACTTTTCATAAGTTTCTGAATTTTTGATCGAGTCAAGATATTTTCCTGAAATATTTAAAATTTATATAAGGACCCCCCTCTCCTTTCACTTCAACAATTTTTGTGTAATTTGTAAAAACAATTTTTCGATTTTCAAACACTTATTGGAAATTTGGTTCTGATACACACTTGAATGAATCAAATTCTTATAAAACGACTCAAAATTTTTTCTAAAAACACCCCCTCCCCCCTTAATTAATTTTTTTTTTTTTAATTCATTACAATATTTCTAAAATTTCGAAATTATCAAACCACTCACTCCAAATTTTGAAAATAAAAAACTTTGAATTTTCCAAAATTGTTTAAAAAGTTACAATTTAGAAAAATTGTTGAACTTTTCGGAAGTTTTTCAATTTTTCACCAAGTTTGGAAATTTACCTAAAACATTCAAAATTTCTCGAAGAACCCCCGCCCCCTTACCTTAATCAATTTTTTGCAACTTATGAAAAATGTTTCGATTTTCATGCAGTTTTAGAAATTTTCATTTTAACACACATTTAAAGGAATGAAATTTGTATAACTGATCAACATTTTTCCAAAAAACACCTCCCTCCTTGATTAACATTTTTGTTGTAATTTTTGAAAAATATTTTGATTTCCATGTAGTTTTAGGAAATAAAATTCTCATAAACACTGACAGAAATACAATTTTTATGATAAAACATTGCTCCAGAAATTATTATAATTTTTATTTTTTACATTTGGTGTGCCAATAGAGAAAATGAGAAAGAGAAACCCAACCAAACCCCGGCTGGAAGCACATCCTACTACCCTTTTGCGTGTGCTGAGCCCCACCAACCGAGCTTTCGGAAAAATCAATAGAATACAAGAAAAGCTCGCGTTGCGCGCGCGAGACTTTTCGTCTTTCTCGTTTGCCCTCGTCGGCGGTGGGCAGAGTTGTCTCACTCTCGCTCTGTTTGCTAGGGAGCGTCGACTCTTTGCACATCGAGCTTTTCCCTTCGCCCACGCATTCGTTCGCGTTCGTTCGCGAGCGAGTACACTTTTCCCAGTTTTACCAAGATTTTTCCCAAAATTTTCCAGATTCATCCATGGTTTACAGTTTTTTATGTGTTTTAAGCAGAAGGGAAATTATTGGTGGTACAAAAAGTAGCGAGGAGAAAGAGATAAAAATGCTTTTTGAGCATTTTTTCGTATTGATCCAAATTTTTGGAAAATTTTAATGATTTTGTGGAAGAAATTTGCACTTGGAAGTATTTTTGGTTAATTGGTGAAGAATTTTCCAAGTCTTTTCTGTGTTTAAAACGATTTGAAAAAATGGTAGAAGGAGAAATACTTGAAATTTTTGTAATATTCTTGACAATGTTTGTACAGTTTTAAGGATTATCCGAAAATTTTTTACCTGGAATACATTTCAGTAAACTGATGGAGAATTTTCAAATAATTTCTAAAATTTGTATGAATTGTTTCAAAATTGTCTCGATCACATTTTTGCCAGGTTTTTCGGAATAGTTTCTAACGTTTTTTTTTTTTTTAACTTTGAGGACGATTCAAAAAATACTAAATTTGGAACAATTTTCAGTTAAAAAAATTTTTTTATAACAATCACTTAAAAAGACCTAAAATTACATTCGCTAAAATGCCACATTGATAACTCAAAAAACTCTCAAAATTATGTACATTCTTTTCAATTTCAAGCACAAATTTTCGAAAATTTCTGCAATTGTCGTTTCATCATCTCAACTTGTTCGTACATGTCCAATATACATCAATGTCCCGAAATCGCCGGCACTAGATTTCTGGCAGGTTGGCCATGTTCGGTGTAGTGTCACGTACTCGTTGCACACGGACGTTTTCACGGTGAAAAAAAGCCCCGCACGTCGATGTCCGGCTTTTCGGGGAACATTTGCAAAGACGAAAGTTCAACGGCGCGGAAAAAGATTGAATAGATTACGCCGCGCGCGTTGAATAAAAATCAAGGCGGAAATTACGAGTCCGCCAATTAAAATTATTCGACCTCACGGCGTTGTAATTTGTTTTGCAAAATTCCGGGACGCTTATAAATTTTCACGCGTCTCGTGTTCGAGATGCGTGAAAATATTTTTAGATTCGAATGCTTCTGCACTGGAAACTCGATTTTGTGTACCCCTATTCTGTCTAAATAAGAATAAATGTTGAAAACGTATGTTTTGGAATGTTTACAATCCGTGTAATTTTTCAAAATCTAGAATTTATGGAGGAATTGTGGAAAACTGAAATTTTTTATTGCATTTTTTACAGTAAAAACAGGGAATAAATTTTATGGTTCGACAATTACCGGAATTGAAAAAAATCCCGGCTATGATTTTTTTTTATTTTTTCGGAAATTCTGATGATCATAGAAAAATAGAATTGATAGAATTCCTTGATGATTTATTGGAATTTTTCGAATTTGTCAGGTTTTTCTAACATTAGTTAGTAATTTTTGAAATTATAGAATTAATTATAGAATTTTCGAAAACTTTGAGGAATTGTGAACAACTGAAATTTTTTACTGCATTTTTTACAGTAAAAACAGGGAATAAATTCTATTATTCTACAATTACCAGAATTCGAAAAATTTCCGAGTATGATTTTTCAAAATTTTTCCGAGAAATTCCGATGGCCATAGAAAAAATAGAATTAATAAAATTCCCCGAAAATGCATTGGGATTTTCCGAATTTGTCAGGTTTATCTAATATAAGTTGGTAATTTTCGAAATTCTAGAATTAATTCTAGAATTTTGGAACACTTCGCAGAATTTTAGAAAAATTTTCAACTTTTTGGGAAATCCAGTTCCAAATTTTGAAAACGTATGTTTTGGAATGTTTAGAATTTGTGTAATTTTTCTAAATGTAGAGTTCATGGAGGAATTCTGGACAATTGATATTCTTCATTGGGTTTTTTACAGTAAAAACAGGGAATAAATTATATTATTCGACAATTACCAGAATTGAGGAAAATCCCGATTATGTTTCTTCAAAATTTTTCCGAGAAATTTCGATGATCATAAAAAAAATATAGAATTAATGAAACTCCTTGATCATTCATTGGAATATTTCAAATTTTTCAGGTTTTTCTGCAGTTAATTGGTAATTTTTGAAATTCTAGGTTTAATTCTAGAATTTTGTAAAACTTCGCAGAATTTTACGAAATTTTCAACTTTTTGGGTAATTCAGTTCCAAATTTTGAAAACGTATATTTTGGAATTGGTAAAATCCTGGTAATTCTCCGAATTATAGAATTCATAGGTGATTTTTGGACAATCTAGATTTGTCATTGCATTTTCTTCAGTGAAAACAGTGTAGAATATAAGAATTATATTAGGAATCGAAAACTACGCAGCTGTCCCTTTCTCACCCTCAAGAGAAGTCGTTTGGTGAGAGGTAGAGAGCAATAGTATCGCCCACCCCTGAATTACACAGAAAATGAATTTTCTGAAAATTGCGGGATCTTGCACGTTTCACTCATTTGCAGCTGAACAGGCGTGCCCCTTCTTCTTTGCAGGTGCGAATTCTTGCTTGCGCAATTTCCTATTCTTTTGTAATACATACATACGTCAATGTAAAAACGAAGATATTGTGAAGTTACGCGAAATTTTAAATGCATTTTCACTTAGTTCCGTCCTTTTTTCTGCATTTCCAACAATTTACGAAACATTACTTATTCAAATCCGAAAATTCAGAAAATCGAAAATCCAACTCCGAAAATATGAATTTCTAGATCGGGAAATCGAAAAATTTTCCATTTCAGTACTGGAGAATTCATAAACACGAAAATTTACGGACTTTTTGTACGAATTTTCGGATTTGAGATTCATAATGGAGAATTTTCAAATTCAGACATTATAGTAGTATCAAAAAAAATTCGAACTAGACATATCTGAAAATCAAATCCTCATGGAAAAATCAAAAAACTTGCAAATCGAAAAATTCGTTAATCAAAAAAATTTTGATTCCAAAAATCTTGTGAATCTTTACATTTAAATGTGAACTTTTTAATGTTCGTAAGAAAGGATTCAAATTTTCCGATTCAGAAAATGATCAGCGGGGACGGGGGTACAAAAATCCTAAATTAGCCTAGAACATCGTATATATCTCGTAAAATAAAAAAAATCGGAGTTTAATATTACGGCCCTGAGATCCACCCACTCTCGGGTGGCAGCCGCAGGGTCACGTCAAACGCACACGAGAATTCACGTGCGCACACGCACATATATTCCGATGTTTACGTAAGAGCCGTCCGGCGCCCATGCATGTGTACATGCGGGGCGTGCATGGACAGCACATTGTGCTATCCCGGCGTGACTCGTGAGACCACGGTGCCAAAAACATCGCCTTTTTTTTCTTTGCATTCCCAACCTCGGAATTCCCGTTTTTTTCCTTTCTGTTTTTCACCATGACAACAGACAAAATCCCAGTGCCACGAGAAAATTTACGAAAAATTTCCGGGATTTTACTTCGAGTCTCGAATGAAAAGATCGATTTTTCAAATAAAGGAAAGTGTGAAAAAAAATCGAAATTGCCCAATTTGCAATGTATTTAGTACTTGTTTTTATAGATGAAGAATGGAAATTCAAAAGGTGCTAATTAAACAATTTTTTATTGATTGTAATTTAATTTACATATATAATCGAATTTTTTTATTTTTACATTTTTGAAAATTTATGCAATTTAGATGTTTTTTCTTCCATTTTGCATGTTATTTGAGTTTTTTGGATAAATTTGTAATTTCTACTCGATTTTTTAGTCATTTAATTTTGATGATTAATCTTAATTTGAAAATGACTGGAATTTTGATACTTTTTTTCATTTTGCATGTTATTTAAGTTTTTTGGGTAGATTTTTCATTTGTACTCGATTTTTTAGTCATTTAATTTTGATGATTAATCTTAATTTGAAAATGACTGGGATTTTGATCCTTTTTTTCCGTTTGCATTATATTTGAACTTTTTTGGATACATTTTCGATTTTATTAAATTTTGTGATAAGGTAAGTAAAGTTAATCAAATTTCAAAACAAGTGGAATTTGACAGTTAGCGAAATCCCTTTCTAAATCGACGATTACGTAAAAGACGCACGAAAATACATTTTTAAGTTTAAAAATACTTAATTTCGTAAATGTAACTTTTTGCAGGAAATTATTTTAATTGCATATCAATTGCTTAAAAAGTGAAAATATACATTTTTAATTTATTTTTGATAAATCTATCATTTTGTTAGACAATGTTCGTTTAGCTTAGGTTTTTGAAGAAGAAATTTTTAGGTCTTTTCGATTAATGATTCAAACGCTAAAAATGACAATCATTTTGAAGGAATAACTTGAAAAAACATTCTCAGAAATTTTGTAAATTTTTACCATGTTTTCCAGTGTTTGTTTGGAAAAAAAAAAGATTTTCGAGAATTAACAAGTTTATGGGAATGTTGAGAAAATTCTATCGATGTATTTTTCAAAATTTTTCGTATTTTTTTGAGAATACAGAACATTTTATAATCTGCATTACCTGTAAAAATTTGCCATCATTGTTAAAAAGTTTAATTTTCGAAAGTTTGTAGTCATTTTTATCATTTTCGACGAATTTTTATTTATCTCTAACGAATATTCCAAAATTTGAACATTGTTTTGTAAAATTTTCGAATCCATAAAATATTTCAGTTCCTTTTCAAGTTCAGGATCCAATTTTTCCAAATTTCAGATTCTGGCTTAAATCCAAATTTGGATGTTGAACAAATTCAATTACGAATTCCTATTTGAAATTTCATTTTCGAATTCTCGAGTCGAAGAATATTTGAAAAAGAATTCAAAGTTCTTGAACTTTTGAGTACGAATTCAACATTTTCTAATACATATTTTAATAAGAAAATTTTTGAATCAAAATTGAAAATTCTGAAATTCTTGAATCGGAGAATTGATTTTTTCATTAGAATTCAAGACTTTCGTATGTTTGAACCGGAAAATTTGTGAATTATGGAATTATGAAGTTTTGAAATGAAAATTCAAAATTTTCCAATTTTAGAATCAGCAAATTTTTTCAATCACTTTTCGAAGTTTTTACATTTTTGAATCGAAAAATACTCTAGTTTAATCAGAATTTAAAAAATCTCGAATTTTCCGAAAATTTCGTATTCAGAAATTTCGAATCTTGTTAGAAATGTCTGATCCAAAGTCCAAACATTTCGAATCTTGTCGAAAATTTTGATTTTTAAAATTATATATTTTCCGAAACGGAATTCAAAGTTCCAAAAAATTCACTTAAACTCGAAGTTTTATGATTTCCTGAATTTTGAACACATCTCATCGTACATTAACCAAATTTATCAACATATTTCAAACATATATTCAGATGCAAAATGAAAACTAGAAAGTTAAAATCCAATCCCGTCGAAAAAATCGACTTATTTCTCTAGAAACCTCCCCGGGCCCCAAAAACGCTTCGTACGGCCCTGACCGCCGCCTCGGGAGGGGCGCGTTCACTCGCTCTCCACTTTCTCGAGGTTCCGCGAACAGTGCGCTTTCGGTCCTGACGTCGTTTTGTACTCGTTCGCGTCCGTCGTTCCAAAATCGCGCGCTCGCGACCAAAATACCCCTCTCCCCCGCGAAAACGCAAAAGTGCGCCAGTGTCTCGCAGTTGACAACAGTGCAACCCGGGAAAACCCGCGTTTTCCCCCGATATACCCAGTGTGTCAGTTTTTTCCCCTCTCTTCGTCACGTTGTTTGCGCCGGGGGAAAGAGAATAATATGGGTGGATGAGGAGATAAAGATACGGAGATGGAGATAAACCGGGAACGGACGGTTGTTTTTTTTCGAGTGGTATAAGGGTGTCGGTGTTTTCGGAGGCTAGGCTCGCTCGGGGAAGCCGGCTTCGATTGTAAAATAGTGTGAAAATATTTGGCAAACATGCAGGTGGCCACGCTTTTTCGGGAAAGCGCCAATTTGCTGGGGGCTTCGTCACTGGACCCCCCCTCGCTCCATCAGCAGCAGCAACAGCAGATGCAGCAACAGAGCGCTGTGGATTTGCACATGGCGCATCACATGCAGCATCAGTACAAAATGTGAGTCCTGTTTTTCAGTTTCAATACCTGTTTTTTGAAGATAGAACTTTGAAAAGTTGACATTTTTGGCGGGAGATTTCGGGCGGGGGTGTACGTTGAATGGAACGCAGCCAAGGTTGCGGGTGCGTTTGTTATTGATAGCGCATGTTTATATGGAGGTGATTGAAAATTCGCAATGTTTTTTTCGGTTGATTTTTGAGCGTTCTTTTTTTTCACGTGCAGTACCAGTAGAAAATGTGGGTTGGGTTTTAAAACTGGCGTCAAGCGAGACAACTTTATCAGTACAGCCCGACAAGTATGGATGGTACTTGAAAAGCTCGCGGGTGCATGCATTAATCCGTACGTTCCGCGGGAATGAAGTGATCAGAAGCACGTGTTCGAGTAAAGAGGCAGTTGTATCCTGTGGCAGCCCCTGCAGTTGTAAACTCATTTATCTTAGATGTTACGCTTTCCTTTTCATCCCGGAATTTCTAGCGGCTACGTAATAACACGTTTATTCGGCATTTTATCGAACTCTAGGGCTTTGGGATGATATTTTTGAGATTTTTAGAGGTTTCTTGAGTTTTGTTGATACTTCGTCACTTAGATGCATTTTTTTTAGTTGCGTTGTTGAGTAAGGAGAAATAACCTTTTTTTTCGAAAAATTCGACACTGTGAGGTTTTTTTTCATCGAACTTTAGGAGTCTAGGGTAATATTATCCAGATTTTATGTACTTTTTTTTAATTGCGTTATTTGTTGGGAATTTTTTTTTTTTTTCTTTTTCATTGAAAAATATGACACTCATTAATTTAATTTTTTCACGTTTTTCAAGTTTTTTGAGGAACGAATTTTTTTCAGTTAATACGATGTTTATTAAGAAGAAATAGCATTTTTTTTTTTTCGAACATTCGACACTTCTTTATTTTTTTTATCGATTTTTAGGGTTCTGGGGTAATTATCGAATTTTTTTTTTAGGTTGTTCGAGTTTTTCTAATGAACAAATTTTTTTTTAGTTGCGTTCCTTGATTCTACATTCCTAAATTTTGGGAAATTTAGTTCAGGAAATATTTGAGGAGATTAAAAGTTCTAGTCGCAATGGTGAATAAATAGGTTGGAAAATTTATTGTTCAAAGATATTCTAAATTTGCCCAATTGAAAAATGTATCCACAAAATGCCTATCAATTTCAAAAGACAATTGAAAAAAAAAAACTCTATTCCTAGGATACTACGTTTGATTTTGATAATTTGTTATCAGAAAATAGAGCTATCAAAAAGCTAATACCTGAAATATTTTCAGAACTATAAAAATTAATCAATTATATTGTACGAAATAATGAAATAATTAACGGGAAATTTGAAAAATTTTCATCTTGAATATTTTAGAAATTTTTTCAAGGACTCGAAAATTATGAGAAAAACACCTAGTGAAAGTGAGTTTTTCAAAACTTTCTTTTGAAATTGTTAGGCATTTTTTGGAGACATTTTTCAATTAAGTAAGTGTCAAAAATCTTCGAACAATAAATCTTCTGAAATTTGCTACATACTTTTATTAGTCATTATCCAAAATTTACCATTGCGCCTGAAACTTTGATTTTCTTAAATATTTCCTGAAATTATAGATTTCCCAATTTTTAGAATTCGAAATTCTTCCTTTTCTGCTGCAGATTTCATACTTGATGATTAAATTAATGATTTGAAAGTCGAACTTTATGATTCAAAATCCGAAATTCCAAAATTTTCGTAGCAAAAAATCATCCAGACAGTAGGGGAGACCGGAGCTGGTTGGCCAACGCTTTGTTTTTAAATACCGGAAATGTTTATAAGGCCACCGCGCCAAATACGAGTGTAATATGTTGTAAAAAGACTTCTGGTGTAATTTTATTGCATTGCGCTCACGTGTGTCAAAAATATAACCGAAAAACTGTTTTCTACTCGAGTTAGTAAAATTTCTACTTTCCGATTTTGTCGTTTTCTGAATCAATAAACAATTGATTTTCAACCAACTAAAAACGGTTATCAGTTGTTCATGCCATGAGGTTTAAAATTAAGTACCGCTCGAATTAATGGTTTACATTTCTTGACCTAAAAAATCTATCTAATGTTGAAAAACATGGCCGGGGCTGGTTGGCCAATGCTCTGGAATCGAATAAGCAATTTTTATTCCGCATGGAGTTCAAAAAAATGTATTTA
>JAPYZK010001723.1:0-29788 GCA_030522785.1 Platygaster equestris | reverse complement strand
TTCATTGCTAATTTGTGAGGGAAATGCTGCAAAAGTTTAGAAAATAGTCGAAGTCTTGAGTGAAGACAAATCTTTTTTTTCAATTCAATTTTGAAAGTGTGTCGAAATTCTGAAGATCACGAAGTTTTCAAATTCGATCTTTTTTTCATTCTTTAGAATAAAAAATTTTCAATTTTGTTCAACTTTCAAAGTATCCATTAAAATAATACAATTTTAGAGGTAGGAATATCCAAACAAGATAGAATCAAATTTTCACTTTTTTTATCTCAATTTGCAACTGTAAAAAGTTTTGCTCATCAAGTATTCTATACCTTAAATTATTCGCATGGTCAAAGTTTTGGAATTTGTAAGATCCGCCTAGTTTTTCTGAATTTCAATTTTCTTATTTCCAACATTCAACTTCAATTATGCACTGAAATTGAAAAGTTCTGAAATTTTCTCTTTTCTCATATTGAAATGTTTACTTATGATGCTACTAAAAAATTCTGATTTCATTTCAAATTTCTGAGGGTGTTTCAACCCCTCAAAAAACACCCCCCTCCCACCCCCTTACGTACGCCCCTGCTTTATACAATACAGAAATCTCCCCTCGAAAATTTTTTTTTTCAAATAAAAGAAAAAAAATACTTTCAACTTTAATTATTCCCATGTCCCATACGGTTCACCATTCGCGAACGGTTCCCACGAAATGACGAACATCGACATGTCATTAAAAAATCGGTAACTTTCACTGCCGGGGAAGAAAACGTTTATGGCTCGGATCGAGGATTCCCGATTCCTCGCAACAATTGACAAGCTCGTTCCGTTAGGTCAACCCACTTTGATTCGACTATCGCATGATTCCCGACGATCGCAGATAACGACGTGTGATCCGACGCTTTACGTTTCGTCGTCGGAAGATAAAAAGGCGAAACTGGCTCGTGTACCGTTACAATCATCCACGGGGGTTATAAGCCTTCGTAACTATGAAATTGAAATATTTGCGATAAAAACTGTTACGCCGAGTGCGCCGCGGCGTTTAATGCCCCCGCGATGGTACCCAATTTTTCTCCCCCCTAATGTCGCGATTTTTGTAAGGAAACGAAGTGGCGATAAACAAGCGCGGTAATGACACCCGCCACAGTCATCGCTTTTCTCAAAGCCGGGGAATCAAAGCATTTTCCACTGTAAATTAAAATGTAATGATTCTTATTCCAATGCGCTGCTGAGTTGCTCTCCTGAAAAATGTTTTTAATTCAAAGTGCGCAGACGGAAAGCACCTCGTATAAACATCGCAGGTTATTGCGTTTCGTACCTCGATGAACGTTTTCATGAATTTTTTTTTCCCCTTCGGCAACCAGTTTTCATAATTTTCAGCGGCGCATACAACGACTTGATTAGACAATAATTGTCGGTTCAATTAAATGTGATTCAGACTCGTAGCCTGGAATGTTTCTCTGGGGGATCACTTATAAGGTGAAGAAATCAACCCTGTCGGTATTGGGTTTATGTACTTCTGTCAACTTTTAGGGAGTTGATGGATGTTTATGGAGTGAATTGCGTTTTTCTTGAGATTTGTGCGAAAAGTATGTATCAGAATATTTTTTAATTACCACTTATTGGAGAAAGATATTTTTCAATTAAATATTCAATAATATTCTTCAGTTTAGCGAATTTTCGATGTTGGTACCTTCAAAAATAAATATTTTGTAATCTTAGAAACTTTATGTTCGATACTTTTGATTTCAGGAAATTTAAACAAACATGACAATTTTCGAATTCGGTAACTTTTCGAAAATATCGAGTATTTTTGGGAGCTCAAGAAATTGAAAATTCCGATACTTTAGAATTTCAGAATTCGTGCAAACTTTTGATTGACATAATTATTAATCGAAAGCTTCGGAATTTGTACATTTCTTGGAATTTTCGAAATTCCCGAAACGTCAAAATACTTTGAAACTTCGGAATATATCATCACTTTCATCAAAACTTATATGACATTTTTATTGAAACTTGAAGAATTTTGAAACTTTGAAACGTTCAAACTCTTGAACACTTTAAAATTTTCGGAATTTCCAAAATTTTGGATTTTCAGAAGCTTCCTAATTCAAATCGCTAAAATTTTCGGAAATTTTCGAAAACTTCAAAATTCGAAAATCTCCAGAACTAAAAAACCTCGTAAATTTCCAAAACTTTAATACATCCGAAACTTGAGAATTTTTAATGAAACTAACTTTCTATAAAACTTTAAAATCGTCGGAAAATTCAAATTTCCAAAACTTAAGAATTTTCAAACATTAACATTTGTCGAAATTTGAAAAATCTTCAAAACGCTAAAAAACTTGAAAATCACAAAACTTCTCAAACCTCAAATAATTTTTCGAAACTTGGTAATTTCCAAAGTTTCGAAAATTAAAAAACTTCTAACATCCCAAAACTCCTTCAAAACTTCGAAATCCCAAAACTTCAAAGTTCCGAAAATTCAAAAATCTCCAGAATATCAAAACCTTCAAACTTTCCAAATCCTCTAAAACTTGGAAACTTTAGAAGTCTGCATAGCTTGAAAATTAGTAAATTTCTAAAATTCCATTTTAAAATTCTTGAAACCTCCAAATGATATAAATTTTTCAAAAACTTCAAAATTCCGCCACTTCATTGGAAAGCAAAAATTCTCCAGAATTCGTAGAATGTCATGGGAGGGGGGATGACTTGGCAGTGTAGATTTTCCTGCCTTTCAATCAGACGAGAATTCAAATAGAAAAGCAAGCGATATCGTCTTTTTGGAGTCGCGTTGTCGTCTGTGACAAATCGTAAATCGAGTCTGATTAGTCGATTGAGGCTACTTGTTATAGAAAGCAGAAAATTAATTAAACGGAACGAGAGAAATCCCCCCAGCGCGACGTGTAACATTTCCATGATATCGTTACAATAAAATATCCAACGTCTTTATTGCGTCCCGCATGTATAATGGCTGTCGCCTTGATTAGACGAGAAAACGCGTACGTCATATCTCGTGTCGCGAAACTGCATTTTGATTCCGATTTATGTTGAGATGCATCAATGTGTATGTTCAGTATTAGTTTTATCGGTCTTGGGCATTCGTCATTTCTCTAATCTCGGATAATTTTTACAGGAAAATAGAAAATCGCGGAATTCAACGCTAGTGTAAGTGGACGAAAGTTGCGGATTAACGTAATTCGAATGGAAGTGCAATCTTTATGTGCGAATGCATATATGGGGACAAGTAACGAAAGTGTTGGCCTTTTTTCTCGATTGCCTTCATACTTTGACGGCTTTCAATTTCTAATTTCTCGAAATTTATGTCGGAAAGTTTAGTTATTGAATTTGTTGATGACTTTTTTCTGGAATGACAGAGAAAATGTTTTTGGATCCAGGGGTGTTAAATTTTCTGTCAAGTTGGAAAAAATGACGTGGTTTATTCACTGTCCAAGGGAAATTTTATGGTAAGCGTTATGTAAGTGAATTGCCTATTGACGAATCATACGCTTTGGATCTTTCGTAACGAGACTAGAAATTAAAGTAAAAGGATAAAGCGATTCTTCCTCCCGATGGGTTTCGCGGGTCGGTATGACGTAGCGTTGAAAGGAAACGTCGTTTAGTACAGCCGCGTGGGCGTGGGACGACAAGTGATTGGTTTACGACGACATTATTTGCGCTGGCTCATGACATCGCATAATAAAGAGCAAAAGGTCAGCGTGATATGCTCCGGCTTACACATTTCTAATTCGCAAGAATCGTCGAGGGAGGTCCAACGAACCAATTTTGATGATTTCTAATCATTTGACATCGTACGACCAAGTCATATTATTTTTGTCCAACTTATTCCGTCTTATTTTCATATCATGGGTTTGTTTTTATAATTCCAAGTCCAAAATACACTCTTCAGCATTATTTCTACCAAAATTTCCGTAACTCTTCTTCCATCAACAAAACACCCACCCCTATCCACTCCCAGGCCTTATTTTCCTCCGAGCCGGGCCGGGTTCCCCGACTTTTTTCTCCTGCCTCCACCTCCGCGGCGTAGAAAAATTTTCAATTCCATTCATGTAAATTATTGTAGCGCACCGGCTCTCGACATGTGCAACTCTTGCGTATTAATGACGCAGTAAAGGAGCAGACGGGCGCAGAGCTGCCCATTAGCGGATGAAAGCGGAGGGCTCTCGGCGCATAGCCCGATAATAGCCCGACTTATACCCGCCGAGGTCTACTGCTACCATAGCGTGCCCCGTATATCCTGGCCGTTTGCCCGCCCGTCTCGATTCCTGCTACTCCACCTCCACCATCCCCCGAATGCAAGCCAGACAGAGAAGACAGAAATCCGCCGCGAGCGTCCTTTTGCCACCACAACTACCCGTTCCAGCAGCTTAGAAAAAGGGTGGTTCGGAACCCAAAACCCTTTAAAACAATACAAACCTTGAGATGAATGACTTAGTTAGCTACAGTTTATGCGAAAGAAAAAAAATAATGGAACTTGATGTCGAAAAAGAAAAAAAAGGGGACAAACGAGACCCTCCAACACGACTCGCCAAACAAAAACAGTCGCAAATGTTTGTCCCCCCGAGCGATTCACCGATTCAGCATCGGCATGAAAACGCGAAGCGTTAATTTCGTTTTTAATTAGAAACCAGCGAGGGACATTCCCGGGGTGCCTTCCAAACTTCGGCAGCGTCCACCCGATCTTGTCCAGCACGCAAAGCTCCCGGCGCCCGAGATCAGCGACCTCCGGTTACCCCTTTCTTGTTCTTCGCGGCTCGACCCGTCTCAAACGGGAGTCGTTTGCGCGAAATTTGTGGAACCGAGAAACTTGAATTTCTACCGCTCGGAGCGATCGGCTCGGGCTCTTTATTGGGCCCTCGTTATCGCAATCCGTTTTCCCGCACTGTTACCGATTTCAGTTTTCCGCACGCAAATCCGAGACCCGTGAGAATTGACATCCGAGAGCGCGAATCGCGTAACGAGCGCTCGAATTAAATCGGAAATTCAGTGCCCGCGAACGCGGCTACCGGCCGGAGAAAGTCGGCGATTGTCGTGGCGAAGACGCGCGATAACGGGGAAGCCGGCCGTGAAGTGCAAGACGAGATTATCGAATCCGGAGCGTCGTGGAGGAGCGGACATGCGAGCGCGAAACGAATGGTTGAGCGAGTGAAATGAGATAGCGCGGGTCAGCGGCGTAGTGGGAAATGTTTTTACGGGAGCCCGTGGAAATGGAGGAATTTCGGATCGTGATGCATGTACTTTGAATTTTTTTGGAGTTTTTACTTAATTTGCGAATTTTTATGTGAGCGCAACAGAATGGTCGAATTCGTAGGCTTGGAAAATTGGAGATTTTAGATGGGAAATTCTGGGAGTTGTAAGTTGAAAATATTATCCTCATGAATTTTCGTACGACACCAATATTTTAACATTCAAGAACATAAAATGAATGAAAACGTGTATCCGGTGTATCACACAGATTCACGAATTTTAGAGTCGTATTTCATTTTCGATACTTGAAAAATGGAAGGTGATTCAGATTTTTGAATCATCAAAATGACGTTCAGGAATTGAAAATACTACAGGTTTCGTCATTTTCATACTTCGAAATTAAAAACTGTTGATTTATACATCCTAAAATTGAGAGTGAGTTTGAAATATCTATGGATATTATACGGATTCAAATTTGAATTTTTTCTAACAATAAAAATTTCTAGAGTTGATAGTTAACAGTTTAGAATGTAATATCAAAAACTTAAAAACTATCAGAAACCGTAAAACAAGTTCAAGAGTTCAGAAAATTGAAAATATTGTAGTTCAGATACTTGAACATTCAAAATTAGCAATCCTTACGTCCGGAAATTTATACTTCTACTAGAGAATATATAGGTACGGATCAATATTCCGAAAATGTTCAATGATCCAGATGTGAAAATTCCAAAGTTAAAAAAATCCAAATTTGACTTCAAAGAGTCGAAGTACCAGAAGTTGGAGTTTGAAAATCCGAAAAATTCCGAACACTGCAAACTCGATATACATGAAAACTCAAAATGTAAGATGTTCATCATCATTTGTATTCACGAATTTCCGAGTTTGAGTTCAAAACACACATATACTGACAAAACAAAATTGCTCATCATAAAAAATATTGAAATTCAATCAATTCACTTCAAAATATTAATACACAAATTCAATGTATACATAATTCCAAACAATATTCGAATCCAAAAATTATTTCAGATTCATAAGAATTTTTCATTCCGGCCATCTGGTAAACCTTCAGTCATAAATTCCGGGCGAAAATTGAGGGCTTATCGAGCGCCGACAAACATTGCTCGATCGCGTTACTTATCCGGGCACACAACGATTTCTTTTCCATTTCCTGCAACGATACGATCGCGTATCAAAAGCGCGGCACGACTTGACCGATTTCCCGTTGTCGCGCTTTTGTTTTCACGCTCCGCGGGCCGTCAATAAATTTCCCCTCCGTCGTATGTTCGGGAACGAAATACAAGTTCCAACGTAACCGAGGCGTTTTATCACTCGGTAATATCGATGTTTCTAGCTCCGATCAAACGCGGATAGAAGCCCGCGATTTACCAGACTCCTAAATGTTTATCAACCTGTATCTCTTAATCGCGAAACATTGAAGAAATGCGGAGTACATTCAGGAGAGCGCTGCCGCGATAAGATATGAAAATTCACCGGCCAACGGGTTTGCGAGGTAATTTGGTATTTATTCTATCACGCGGAAGCGCGGGTGCCGCCGAGACGGGGTAGGTAAAACGGGCGTTCCGAGATGCGGCTCGCGATGGAAAATGTCGGGCCTTTTTTGATATCCGTGATTACAGTTATCAAGAGATCTTCTTCTAATCGAATGATCAACTCTGGAGAATATGTGATTTTCAGAAGTTGACTCTTGTACGCTATGCAAATTCCACCATTAGATACATTCATACAGGCTTGCTAAAAAAATGTGGAAATTTATAAAATTCTGGGTAGCTCCGAAAAATCTTCCTCGATTTCGAATTCGGAAAGTTTCAGACCTTTGGATACCTCATCCCGATTTTTACTGACGACTCTGCAGAACCGGAAAGGGCTCGGGCTTTTCAGGTTAGACAGTCGATTCGAAGTATCGCCATAAATCAAGGCACCGCGGAGGCGAGAAACTTTTGAAGGGGGAAGTCGCTAAAAGGAGAAATAAATATATATCGCGCCGGACGCGAGCTCTGTTCCTCCTCCTTTTTTCTTTCCTATACGCGAATGTCGAAGCTACTCGGATCGGAAGTCAAGTGCGTTCGATCGTTAATCATGCGCTCCCGCAAAAAAGAGAGATTCTATTTCGCGTTTGTGCGCCGTGCGTGTACGTACACGCGACTCTATTGTGCCGGGCGATTGTTGACTCTCGTGCATTTCGCTCTGGTGATCGATAAATCTTTGCCGTTTCCTTTTACAAGCCATTATCGAATGAGAACGCTCGCAGCCTTAAGCGCACACGAGACGCCGGCGCACGCAAGGGAATAAAAAACAACGCCGCTAATCCCGGCGAACGTGTATTGAATAAATTTGACATTTACTGATGGAAAAATTATGGGATTGACTGTCCAGGGGTTTTATGGTCTTCATTAGTCGGGTTAATGACAAGTTCAGTCCATTTTCATGTTGACCTTTTTGTAGGGTTACAAAAAATGGGGTAATTTAAAAAATAGGAGGTACTTGGAAAAGTTATCCCCACGGAACACTCAAATGGAAGGTCTGATAAAAATGACCTCCCCCGACATTGGGTCGCGATGGCAAAGCCATTCGTTAATTCACGGTAAAACTCGGACGCACTTTACGTTGGTCTCGGCAGCGTCCTGCTCGGCTCTTTAGAAACATAAAGAGAAGTAGGTGGAGGAAGAGAGGAGACTGACGGAGAAAGGGGGACAGAAGAGAGGAGCCCGAGCCCGGAGAAGAGAAGATGACCGAACGAGATGCTCTTTGAGACACTGAGAGCTCCAATAAAGCCGGACCAATTACGCGCTACCGTCCTTTCCCATTCCCTATTGATTTGCATTCAAATAGATGTTATACTCTAAGTAGAGACGGGATCCTAATGGATTATCAGTTCGAGTCATCATGAGCTTCAAAGCTTCCGGAGTATACCCTCCCCCTCGCGCGCGGGGCATGCCTCCTTTCCAATTCGCGTGTACCCACTGTTTCATCCATTTCCTGATGAAACTTTCGATGGATTCCGGCCTTTTTCGCGACTTGCTTGATGATCGCCGGCTCTGCCAGTAGTATTATCCGCTCGCGTTATGCCTCGTTTGCTTGGGAGTTTTCGTCTGAAGAAACGGCAACTTTATTCGGTTTCGATCTCAACTTGGAATTGGAGTTTTGGGTCTTTGGCTGGTCCAGAAGGGATTTTGTCGAAATGGGGGAGGTGGAGACGAAATCACTTTGGGAAACTCTATCACGTCTCGTTTTTAGGCGAAACCGAATTTTACCGAAATCTCTCATTTCCGATTGTTCTTCATCATATATTCAATTCAACCCCATCAAACGCACACTTTCCAACTCATCAATCCATCGAGTCAAAGGGAAAAGTCCTCCACAAACCGTGAAAAAAGTCCGCTGAAACTTTCAAAACCCACACCCTTTGATCCTGATTCCAAAATGTCCGTCGTAGCGTCCAGATGGCCGTCAAAAGTTGCCGTGGACAATCACGCGAAACGAGCGTGGAATAATCGTGAAAAGGACGCCGTCCACGAGTGGACGAAAATGATGACGGCGTTTGCGTAATGTCCGAACATGACCGCGCGGGGCGAATCCTAAATGGGAAACGGAAAAAAGGAGGAAGGGCCGTGATTCGCTAATTAGCCCAAGGTGGCATAAAGCGTTACCGGGAGGCAAACATTAAAGTTGTCGCCGAAGCGTAAACGCAATGGAAGCTCGGGCACGGCCAGCCACGGCGTATACAGAGACTCGGAATTTATTTCCTGCGACCTTAAAATTTCGTGACTCACCGGTCATTATGTATCGCCGCGTTTGATGTTCTAATGAACGAGCGCACTTTTTCTCGCGACTGTCACTGGTTCGAGGTTCCGATACATTTCAATGCCTCTGTTATGTCATTACCGCAGTGAACAAAAGATCCCGGGAAAACTCTTGCGACATGGGATCGTGTGGATCTGGGATTTTTCCAGGGATAAATTTCCGAGGAGGAATTGGCAGCTCGTGAGGAATCATTCAACAGTGATTGATTAGTTCGGTTGTTTCGGAATTGAATTGGTTAATTTATAAGATATTTAACAGAAAATAAAAAAATACACGTCACGATTCGAAAAATACGTATAATATATATTATGAATACTCTACTTGAACCTATCAGTTTTTGCGCGCAAATTTTCCAATTCTCGAAACCTTGCTGAATTACGGTACAATTTTTTCAAAATTTTAGTCTTGGATTTGCGGTTTACGATGCCGATTCCGATATAAGTGTTGAATTCCTTCCACGGTTATCCTCGTTTAACCTCGAATTATTTACAACACGCCAGATTCGATATATGTATTTCCGTTCAACGCTGCTTGTTCAGCGCGGTAACATCAATTAAAGCGGGGCAGTTTTCGCGAACCCGGTGCATAACGCAATTAAGCAATGATCGTAACAGTAAATCCCGTCGATTTTTCGCCTGTTTCCGCGGAACTAGCTCCGGTGTACTTTATTCGCGATGTCGAGCGTGGAAATTAGCAGCCGATGTTTATCAGGGATGTTTCCACGGTTTAAACGACGCGTTTTATCGCCGAAATAATTAAAAAGCGCGTACGCTTTTGCTGAAATTACGCCAGCGTGCGCATAATTTAGCGTCGCGAGCGCAGCCGGTATTCAATATGAACACACCTCATCTGATTATTTTACGATTGATAAAAGTTTTCACATGGTATTTATAAGGCGCTTTCCTCTTAGCAAATCACGCGGTTTTTCCTCGGCGGACTTGTCGAGCGGTCTTATAGAGACGTTAGAAAAGCACAAGGTGCGTAAAACATCATTAGCGCGCGCTCTCTAACCGGTTGCAAAGAACCGCAACCAACTCTCAAAGCTAATAAACATTCAGACATTATTATACTTCGCGGGACGATTATATCTATTTGTCTGCACTTTACTGTCCCTATCGGCTTTATTTATAATAGGAGCTAAATACCGTGGCATCTTTAATAAGTTAACCTGCATACTTTGCACCTTACGATCCCTTTCTTTTCTGACTTGTGCAATTAGTGCGGGTGATCTTTTCAGCGCTAATTTAGGAGTCGTGGAGGGTTTTATAATCTTGTGCTACGCGTTGGAAAAGCGAACGATTTCAGATGAGTGTTTGAAAAATGGGAGTTTGAAAATGATTAAAAAAATCATTTCTAAAAATGTACCTATCCTGTGTCACATTTGAGATTGGTGTAAGATTTTTAGAAGTTATCGAATATTTTTGAGAATAATTGCAAGTTTTTGAAAATGATGGAGTATTTTTTTTTCATTTTTAAGGATTTTGTAATTTCGTTTGTCGATTCGGGCGAACTAAAAAGTATGCAGTTCAAGTATACGTTTTTATCGATACTTTTTGTTCGACACGTGAATATTTTTGTACAATATTTTATCATTTGCAGCCACTTCGAATGGATTGACAGCATTTTTTCTCTTCACCGCCCACTCTACATTCGAGATAAGAATGAGAGGATAAAGTGGGTGGTTATACTGAGCAGAAATTTTGCTAATTGAAGTTAAGAGGCAAAAAAAATATTCAATGTTGAAATTTTTTGAAAATTGCTATCGGGTTTTTTACGCAATGTTCCTATCTAGGCTAAATTATCTAAAGTTTCACAATATGAAGGTCTGTTAGGTTTTTAGATGTTTGCGGCTTTTTCTCGCGAGCAAAAAATAATTAATATTTGTGTCCCTTTTCAATCGCGCGACGTCCTTTATGGACAACCCGTAAGGGATATAACGTACGAAACAGTGATTGCACGAAATTAATACTGCAAACTTGAAACATGCACATTGAAAAATATAACTAATTAAATGAATCGAAGATTATTTTATTTTTCATTTCGATCATATTCTCGAACCTAGCATAAATTGACGTGAATTCGATATACATAATAATTGTTTTTCTACGACAACGCTGACTTTAATTTGATAACATTGTTGTTTTTAAAAACTTTTTTGGACCTATTTCTCATGCATAAATTGATGTTAATTCATCAAAATAATTGTTTTTCTGGAACAACATCGACGTTGATAAAATGGACTAGTTGTTTATTTAGAACGATGTTGAATTGAATTTACTGTAATAATTGTTTTTTCTTTGACATCATTGACGTCAATTAAATTGCAAAAACGCGTGTATAAAAACAGCTAGATTGTGAGCACGACTGTCAGTCAATTTTTGGTCAGTCAGTCGATCGAAATTATACAGTATCAATTGTGAGTTCGGTGGAAAGTGAAGAAGACAACACGTTAGAACGAAAGGAACGCGAGTGCAAAACCAACACTTGAAAGTAAGTCAAAACTTGATGGGAAAATAAAAAGATCCAACACTTTGGGAAAAGTCCAATTTTGAGGAATTCTCGCAAAAACAACAGCTTTCGAGTTGATCAATTTTTATTATGCATTTTTAACGAAAGCTTGAAAAATTATGAATATTGACAGAAGTAATAATGATTGGTAATTAGGAACTAATCGAGTGATTGAAATAGATGTTTTGAGAACTACATTAGTCCTACTAACGTAAAGATGAAATTATAAATATTTACTCTATTGGGAAAATTGCTAAATTTGTTTGGCCAGTAGCATTAAATTGTAGTGAGTATAGTTGTATCATGTGGGTATTATTGTACGAATAAAAAAATATAATATATTTATGATAATTGAAATTTTATGTTCCAGAATTCGGGGGGATTTTGAACATTCATCATGATCAAATTCCTCGCATTTGTTTTTGGATGTTTTATTCTTACAGTAAGTTCACAGACACTTCCTCGATTTTTAATTGTTATAAATTACATCAATTTTGTTTCATATTTTATTTTGAAATTGTAAAAATTTGATATTCACACAAAATTTTAGATGTTTCATGACGTTAAAGGAATCGAATTTGATAGTCCTTCGGTGATTGACGTAAGTATAAAAACAACTATTATGGTCATTATATTCAATAAGAAAATCTACTTCATAACTGAGTTACACATGATTCAAAATACTTTCCTACAGGTTGAAAAAAATATGGATCAATCACGTATTCGTGAAGAAATACGCGATACAGAAGAACTTCTGGCACAATATTTTACAAAGGCATGGAAGATAAAAGAAGATTTGGCAGCAGCAGTAAAAAAATATATATATTCTATAATTCATAACTGCCGTATCGTGTATTAATTACATGATTTTTGTTTATCCTCTTTATAGCTGTTTCAAAGACATTCCGGGAGCATTGGCTGTAAATATTTGATCGATCAGTTCCTCAAAGACACATCGATTCTTATTAAAAATTTTCGCAATTGTGTAGAATCTAATGCTGCCAAAATTTACAGAGCTTGGGAAGGGAAAAAGCTCAAATTGCTGGAATTTGTAAGTTGCATATTTTCGTCGTCACTCGCATTTTTGTACGTTCTCAAACTATACAATTCAACTATATTATGAGATAATAAGCTTACAACCTTGGATTATCTATATCTAAATTCGGAATTATTCATTAGAGTCTCTAATATCTCTGAACATAATTGATATACTATTTATTTGATAGAATATCCATTTGATGTGATACATTGATTTCTCAATCGAAAATTTTAATAATTTGCCCATTATGCTTTAATTATACTC
Source organism: Platygaster equestris (assembly GCA_030522785.1). Classification (NCBI taxonomy): domain Eukaryota; kingdom Metazoa; phylum Arthropoda; class Insecta; order Hymenoptera; family Platygastridae; genus Platygaster; species Platygaster equestris. The sequence goes on along the minus strand of JAPYZK010001723.1, from coordinate 16,968 downwards.
TTTTGTATTTCATAAATGATGATCGTTATAGGAATTACCTAAAACTCAAGATGATGACACAACTTTCTTCGAGGATAATTCTGCATCTTTCAAGAAGTTGATCACTTCTATGTCAGTGATAGATGGCCAGTGTTCTCGATTGGCAATGAGTCTAGTGCACTCGGCCCCACTCGAATACAATAACATTGTCGATAAATTGCAACAGTGTTCCAAAGAACATGAAAACATATTCAGTGAAGAACAGCCGACCTCAACATTCAGACAAATCACTGAAAGCAGTACTCATGAATCGTTTGACAAAAATGAAATGGAAGATGACAATGAGATAGAAGGAAATACGATGGATGGCCCAGTTACGACGACTGAAACAGCTCACGATGATCCGCATCAAACACAAACTACCACTGAAAAATATATGCAGTCAACGACAGCGACAGATCATCTGATTACGTCGACTGACACGCCAACCACCACTGAAGAAGATATTCGGTCTCCAGTGGATGATTTGGTTACGTCTACTGAAGTACCTCACGATGACTCAGATCAAGCAAAAACTACCACTGAAGAAGATGTTCGGTCTACAGTGGATGATTTGGTTACGTCTACTGAAGTAGCTGACGATGATTCAGATCAGGCAAAAACTACCACTGAAGAAGATATTCGGTCTACAGTGGATGATTTGGTTACGTCTACTGAAGTACCTCACGATGATTCAGATCAAGCAAAAACTACCACTGAAGAAGATATTCGGTCTACAGTGGATGATTTGGTTACGTCTACTGAAGTACCTCACGATGATTCACAAACTACCACTGAATGGGATGATACTACGACGAGTGTTTCGGTTACGTCTACTGAAGTACCTCGCAATTTTTCACATCATACACTGACTACCAGTACTACCACTGAAAAATATATCGAACCTACCACAGATGACTTTAACTTTGTTTACTGATACCGTGACAGTAAAAATGATTACACAATTCAATTACTATGGAAATCCAATTCATACACTGAATAATATCTTGTACTCATATTGTGATAATATCTGCAAGATATTTATGTATTGAAAACAAATAAAACGTGTGCATTCAGTCTTGAGTATTTTTTTTGTCATTCCATAGTTCCAGAATCATGATCTTCAAAATTACAAAAATGGAAAGGTATAACATTAACGTCTTAACATTTTATGTTAAGACGATTTTCTGAACGAGTAGTTTAATTTCCTAACCGTGCGTTTTTCCAGTGAATTCCATAATTTCACTTCAAGAATGAGTTGCGTATAATTGCAAATTAGTGAAATTCTCTTAATCTGGTATGTACGACTATGTACATCGTGAAAAAATTCGTAATTTTTCCATATGCAGGCATACACATTTTTCTATACTTTTTTATTTACTATACATAATTACATAGGAAAATTCCCCCAAGCATACATATTTTACTCTTAATTTTCGTACCAAAATTAAATGAGAGAAAATAAACACGAAAAGTGTATGTCAATTAAAAACATTTGTTGATGTAACGAATTTGGAATCAAGAGTCCACAAACTCCCCATGGTCTGTTTTCAGTAAAAATAATGGACATTTTCGAAAAACTAGCGGCCATTTTGTCTCTGTCATCCCGAATTTTTCATTTTGGAGCTTAGTTTTGAATTCAGACACCTAAAAAACTACAATCTGCCAAATTTTACAAAAAATTATAATCTCTCTGGGAACCTTTTTGTCATCCAGTGGTTGCCATCTTGGATTCATAATTTTTGAGTTTATTTTGAAACCAGCGACCCAAAAAACTACAGATTGCCGATTTCGGACAAGAAGTATTAACATTTACGAAAAAATATCCGCCATGCTCAATCCTCTATTTCAAATATTCAATTTTTAAGTTCATTTTCGGAATCAACGATACAAAAACCCCTCAGTCCCACAAAAAATCAACTTCTCGAGTTTTTGTCAAAAATATTTGATTCCATCCCACTGTTAAGTCTACACTCTATCCTAAAATCGATCCGAATCCATCCACTTCGTGCACTCATTGTTCGCCCGATCGATGTATCCGGCACGATGAATTCGGCATACATTAAAGGAGTTACGTGGGTGCACTTTCACGAGTCTCTCATGATCTACGATCGGCATCTCCGATCGCCGGTTGAAGTTTAGCGGGTGTAATTGACGCGATGCGCCGCGGGCCGCGAAAGAAAGGAAGAAACACATCAACGGAACCGAAGAAAAGGCCGAGAGGGAATATCGACGTCCGACCCAAACGACCTGGCGGTAGCGCGAAATTATTCCACGCCGCTCAATAAGTCGCAAATCGAGAAAGACCTGTCGAGACGTCGGTAGCTCCTCGTAAATTGCGCCCCGTCTCGCGCCCCATTGTACGAGTAAATTATAAAATTGACGTACGAAAAATCGCTCGCCTCGAAACGGATCCCCGAAGAGCCTGGGAAAAGAATCTCCCAAACAATCGGATTCATAATTCGGCGCGCGGGATAATGCGAAACCGACGCGTATCTCTTCGCGAAATTATAACGTACACCTGATTGCACGTTCTCCATTATCTCGCCCGACAGGTTGTAATATAATGTCACTGGACGCATTATTTTCGCCGATATAACGGGTCTTCGGAAAAATACCGAGCCCCGAGTCAACGAACCCGCGATTTCTAATTAGTCGTAATCATTCGCGTTAATCATTCATTTATGCATCGATTTCGAGAACCTGTTCTCGAGATCCTCTTTTTTCTCCCTCGTTTTTGTTTTTATCTTTCGCTACATTGTAGAGAATTTCGTTGTCGCGCGAAACTTTATGGCCGTAACCCGATGACGGTTTTTAATAATTATGCGCCAGGTTGGGTTCCGAAGGCCCGGCCGTTGTTTCGGGGGAAGAGTCGTTAAGGACTCGGCGGTGTGAGGCACCGTGCTCTGCCATGTCTCTTTCTTGACAGGGCACGGTGCAGCCGTGGAACGAGCGGTCTGGCGCCAAGTAGAAACTTACCCGAGGATTCTTCCCGGATCTCGAGTACCAAGAATGCCACGGATTCCCGGCAAGCTAATCAACTCGGTGTTATGCTCAATCCCTCGGAATTCAACCGGCATACGCGAATTTAATCAACTGATTGCGATGGGGGAGGTTTTTACTTCTAATCAACTGACATTAGGAATAGTCATAAACGTGGGGTGTACCTTCGCGAGGAGAGTATAAGTGATGAGGGGAAGTGTTTAGAGGATAATGGGATGAGGGAATGGATTAATTTTTCGAGGTTTCGAAATTGTGAGGTTATTAATTTTTTTATTTGTGTAGCAAGAGCTTAAAAAGAGCTTAGCATACTAGTACAGTAAAATTACCTTTTAACATCGGAATTTTCCGGAACAAGCTGAAATTTTAGGGGTTGTTAGAAGACCATGAAAGATGAAATTCCCCAAGTTTTCGACGTCCAACCCCTTGCGGTTTTTCCGCCATCTTTATTTCAAGGGGTGAGTTCGTTTTTCGCGTTTTTTTTGCTTATTTTCGAAAGTAGCAGAAAAAGTCTTGAATACTTTTTTGTAGAGCGTAAGAATCTCTACAATATGATGCCTATTTTGATATTCTTTTTCTTACAAATAAACAAATAATTATTGTTTATAAAAAAAAAATTAGGAATGAAAATGTTTTGACTCGGAATATCTCGGTAACCGTTTGCGTTAGTGGAAAATTTTTTGAACAAAAGTTGTAGAGCATCTCATTGAACATAAGTTTTGTTTGAAGAAATTTTCTCTATTGTTTATATTTTCCGATCTGGAATCGACGGAATCGACGCGAAAATATCAACGATGCGTTAGAGAGATAGTTGAGTTTTCGACCTTCAATCCCTTAAGGTTTTTCGGTTATATTTGTTTTGACAGGTGACTTAGTTTTTCGCGTTTTTCTTGCTTATTTTCGCAATTAGCAGAAAAAGTCATGAATACTTTTTCGTAGAGCGTGAAAATCTCCACAATATGATACCTCTATTGATATCAATTTTTTTTACAAATTAACAAATAGTCATTGCTGATAACAAAATAAACAAGAAAAACGCGAAAAACTAACTCACCCCTTGAAATAAAGATGGCGGAAAAACCGCAAGGGGTTGGAGGTCGAAAACTTGGGAAATTCAATCTTCCATGGTCTTCTAACAACCCCTAAAATTTCAGCTCGTTCCGGAAAATTCCGATCTTCAACATTAATTTCAGCCTAATTTTACTGTACTATACATAAACTAGATGAGGGGAAGTGTTTTGAGGCCGATGAGAAGAGGAAAATCATTCATTTTGTCAAGGTTACGAGATTATGAGGTGAATAATTTTTTTCCTTGTGTAAAAGGAGCTTTAAAAAAACCCAGCACAAAAAGCTTAGCATACAAGCTTAACAGAGCTTTCACTCGTGTAAGAAGAGCTTTTCTCACACACATGAAAAATTCTTGTACACTTCCCGCATTCGACATTTCATTCCAACATGCCCAACATTCGAAGAACTCGCAAAAAATCCAAAAAACCATTCCTCAAAACTTCCGCGACCCCGGCGGAGTCACCTTTATCGCGACCATCGCGGAAGTCGATGCTTTCGCGCCTCGAGAAAATTCCCTCGCGAACCATCCCAATAATTCTAAAAGCATTTACTCATTCCGCGCGCCTAATGAATCACAGAAATGAAAATACACGAAAAAGCCCGTAATCTCAGGAAAAATGTCTACCCGGATAGCGCTCGTGAGATAATACGCGATTCCTATCCTCCGCTCTCCTCTGATTCCGAGTTGTCCCCCCTCGCCTTCACCCCCGCTTTCAGGTCTTTTTCGCCTCTCGTTTATCCCCGCGTCTTGTGCCTTCTTCTTCTTGAGGAACATAATGCCATAACGCCGCGGACCTGTTGAGATATAGCCCGGGTAGTGTTTCAATTGCCCGCGCTCGCGGCCAGTGTACGTACACGGCCGCGACTGTGTAAGTATAATGTATGCATTATTACAATATTGGATATACCCGGGCTATACATCACGATAGTCGAAATAAATCTCGGCGGAACAAGCGGCGGAACGAGCAGCGAGGGGTTGCGAGGCGCAAAATAATTTACCTGATTTTTCGCCTGCAGTATCCACTGCCGCGGCGCCGCTGTGAGGTCAACGCCGAGTGCACCTCAGGGAGAGGGAGAAAGAGGGATCGTTTTCCTTCGCGCGCTTGTGCATTAACATATGTACGCGCGTGTTTTTAATCATTAGCTTCTAATCGATCATCTTGTCATTGCAAAAGTCACCGTGCGCGGTGACGGAGATGTCTTCGTGGCTCGGTTGAGATTGGTCATGGGGTTGTTGGGTTAGGGAGAAATTTCGGGTCTGAGTTCAGTTTTTGGAGGGATTGAATTATTATCTATAGGAAATTTTTTTATTCGTTAGTTTTTTTTTACTGATTCATCTAGTGAAAATCATGAAATGGTAGAAATTAAACGAGCCATAATACTGTTCTACTATGTAAATAGTAGATGGTTAAAAATTATTTAGTTGTTTGTTTCAATGAAATGTATTCATAACTAAAGATAAGCTTTCTTAATTGATTATTAATAATAATGAACAAAAAATTAAGAAATCTCATTCCCCTTACAAAACCCAAGGAAAAACGACCAAGAAAAATCCACCAACTCTCAAAGATAATACATAAGAGCAAAAAAACCCCATGCCACATAATCAGCGAATTTTCCCTTATAATAATTACACTGCGAAAATTAATGATACCCCGTACCCGAGTATGCCAACCGAATACGCAACTCTCACTTACAAAACACGCTATAATTACAAAATGATTAATGATTACTACTAAGTACGGATAATCAATTGTTCGCTATTACCAGTTCCGTAAATCAATCATATATCCGCTCTCTCCCCGCAACTTTCTAAACATCCTCGCAATTTTCCGAACCTACCATTTTTTGGTATACATACCTCTTTTCGCTACCGTGAAAACAGCCGTAAATATCGTATGAAATATCATTGTTTCGCGTATATTAAGGAAGGATAAGAATCTGAAAATCTCGCTCGTTTGTAGTAACGCGGCGCGGTATATCATTGCGCTTGGCACTTGATAGTGAGCCGAAATTCATAATGATGTCAGTGGCGCGTTCAACAATGGAGCACACCTGAGAACAGAGCGGTGTGATTGTGGCGTCTTCGGTGAGCGCACGAATGCACGCGTGTGCACGTGAATATACGAGATAGTGCCGCGCATGGTATGAAATGTGGCGGCACGAAACGAATCGCAAGCAGTAGGGACAGAACAATGCTCTCAGCTTCGTCTCAACTTCAGTGCCAGGCGATGCTCTCCCATTTGTTCACAAAACACCGCAACACATTATGCATGTAGGCACGAAGTATTCCGTCTTCTCTCGGTCTTGCCGACCTGCTGCCGACCACGCACCCTCGCGTTCTCGGGCATCGGCAAAATTTCTTACTTGTCGGGAAAATCGTCATTCGGATGATCATTTTCCCTTGGGACATGATTAAAGCTCGAAAAGTTGAAACTTCTGATGAACAGTGAGGATTGTTTTCATGCCAAAATAGATGAGCAATCGAGTGTCATTGAAATTTCGCTTTTATATCGAATTTTTGATTTTCTCGAAAAATCTTCCCCTCAACCCGCATAAAATAGATGAAAACAAAATTAACTTAAAAAATCCCTCCTATAGAAACATCTCATTTTGCCGGTTAAACATTCATCTGTATCACCTAATTACACCGGAAAATCGTGCGCGAGTCCACGTGAACCATTTAAGAAATAATTGGCAAAAATGAGAATCACTTGAAGATGTCCAGCAGCGTCTGAATCGTGCGCCGAAGCCATTAAAATATCTCTACCCGGCGTTCGACTTCATAGACGTCCTTACCATATTTCATCTTATTCCGTGATGAATCGAAAGAACGTCGTTTCTACGGTTCCGTCGTTTTTACGCTCGGCTAGTACAAGCTAAGCTTGTAAGAGCAGCAATTACGTGATCAAAAGTCGAAACTTGATTACTCGACGAAACAAGTCGCGACCAGATATGTTAATGTCGCTTTGGTCACTTATCAACGACTTCATTTACAAATTGGAATTCCAGCGTAGCTGTCCGCTGTCGCTAAAATGTTAATGATGGGCCCGATAGATATTTGCTTAAAGTGGTTCAGAAGATAAGGCCCCGGCGCGCGCGTCTATCTTTTTGGCCCGCGCATTGGACTTGATCGAAATGCGTTTTCGCCGCGCCGATGAATAATGAAAAACCTTATCGCTCGAGATTATAATTTATTCGTTTCGCGTTATTTGCTTTTATCGTGGACGGGGTTTTTTTTAATAGACTCCGGGAGAGCGACGCCGGGAATAAAGATAGGAAAAATGATCGCGGGAATGATAAGGTTGGCAATTACATCGTATTTTTGGCGAGTTACGCGGTTTTTTTTGTTTTGATGCCGAAACATTGAAACTCCGAATTCTAAATCACACGTTTTCGAGTTTCAATATGATAGTTTTTCTATTTTCCCTTATTTCACTCTCAAAAATTACAATTTCATCATTTTTCCCTATTTCACATATTCCTCTTGAACGCCGCGATCTGGAGTCCCGAAACAGACACCAAAAATCGGAGAAACCGAATCCAAGAAGACCTCTGTCGCAATCAAAGCTGCCGTCAACAATTGCTCGCGGCGTCTTATATTGAAGAATATTTGGGCATTGTGACGACCTCATAGATGTGTTGGTAAGCCGACAATGGGAAGCCCCGCGCTGGGTGCGTTAATCCGACATCTCGAACTGTGGGAATATTCCGCGGGGGAGTTGAGAGGATTTGGGGGGATCGAAATTGAGAGGACGAGAGATTCTTTCGGGCCTATTGTCGAAAGATCGCGTACGTGGAGTCGAAGCGGAGCTTGTCGATCTTAATGAGATATTAATTGCTACCGAAAGCCCCACCAACGGTCGTCGTTAAAATTATCAGCTCGTTCCGCGCAGAAAATTTTCAATTTGTTCTGGATCGCTATCTCCGTCCCGCCCACGTCGAAGCAATACACGGCAAATTGCGTACGTCTCGATATCGTCAAGTGCAATTTATCATTGATCGGCTAATGACTGAAGGGGGCGCGGCAAATGGTATAATCAGCCGCGAGACCTTCTGCTCGTGTACTGTCAGGGTGTCTGATGGAGTCTAAAGATGCATTTCCGGGATTTTTTGAATTTCATGGTTGATGAACATGTTTTGATAAGGGCTTGCGATTTCACGGAAATTATTAATTGGAATCTTTTGTACTGTTTCGAGATTGAGGATAATTTTTACCAGCAAAGGACGATAGAAAATTATTATTTTTATAGCGAAGGAAGAAAGTCTTAAAATATCATCACTTTCGAATTGGAGTCAATTTAATTCAGTTATAATTTCTCATAATTTTGTATCTTCCAACGAATTACTAAAGATTTATGAAATATTATTAATTTTTAATAATTATCGGAATTGTTGAAACTTTCCAATTTTTATATAGTTCAAAACAGAGTTGAAGTGATCAGGATTTCCGGAATTCGAAACCTACTCAGAGGTTCAAAATCTTTTCGAATTTTATGGATTCTCCTAATATACATTGTACTGAAAATTCCAAATTTAAGAATTTCCGAAAATTTCCAGAATAACAGATCTTGTAAACATTCTCGAAATTTTTGAAATTTTCACAAGTTTTGAAAATCTTGGAATTCCCAAAATTTGTGAGCTAAAAAAATTTTTAAATCTTACAGAATTTTATATTTTTTCGTAACTAACAAATTTTCTAAAATTTCAAAATTATCGAGATCCAAGAATTTTTCAGAATTAACAAGATTTGAAATTCTCAAACTCTGTTAATTATTAAATTTTTTTAATTTTGCAACACTCTTTAGTTATACATTTCAAAAATTTTCGGTTTTTGAAATCGGAAATTTCTTGAAATTTACATAATTCTACCATTTTCGAATTACAAAAATTTTGCGAATTTCGAAAATTCCATAAACTTCAAACACTGAAAATTAGTCTAATTTTTCAGTTTTGGAATTTTATATAATTTTTAATTTTCATTCATATATTCATCAAATAATTGAAGTTTAGGTTAAATTTTCGAATTTTCGATAATTTTGACAACTCTCATAATCTTTGAGAACTCGAATATTCGGAAAATTTCAGAAAATTTTGGAAAATTTGAAAAATATCGAGTAGTTCTAGCACTTAAAGAATTTTGAATATTATATAAAATTGTCAAAATTACGAAAATTTCAAGACTAACAATAAGAAAATTTTCCAACCCTGAAAATGTCGGAAATCTGTATGATTTTAGAATTTCTCAAGAATTCATATTTCACAGAATATGAAGAATTCCAAAAGATTCGAAAATTTCAAGTATATACTCGATTGAAAATGTCGGGTCTTTGGGTCATTTGAACTCTGGTTCCAATTTCGAAAATCGGTGAAAATTCCAGAAATTTCTGAAATATTTTTCACAACCCCCCTCCCCGCCTCCCCTATCTAGGTGACGATCCTAATAAACGGAGAAACGAACGAAAAAAAAATTGAAACATTCAAGAAAAGCCTTTTTCCCAAAAAACTTAAACGCAAAAAGTCATTCCCATTCAGTTTAATAAATTGCAAAAATTTATTAAAATGCCTTCCCTCTACCCCCATCCAAAACACCTCGCAACTGGTCTAACCAGAATCCTTGCCAAAGCGCATAAAAAGTACGGAATCGTCAACTTTTACCCAACACATTATTAACGGTATAAGTGCAGAAATCTAATTAGTCGTTGGCAAAAAATTAGATTAATGGCCCGAGCAATCCATGCACGCGAAACACAATACGCGAAACAACCCGTAATGTACAGTTACACCCCCCCCCCCCCCCCCCCCCCAGAAAAAAATTCCCTGATCGATGCGCCATTTAACGAGCTCGACTCTCGTCCTTTTGCGTCGAATTCCCGGTCTCCATTTTTCCTCGGTAATATTGAGATCGCCCTCATTTATATAATCTATAATTTTATGTCCGCGCATATTTTAATTGATGTTTTATTGCATTGTTTTACGGAACGTCGCGTCGACTTTTGCGTCTGCTTAAGTATAACGCGTAATCGAGCATTTATCTATTCGAGCGTGTATTGAGCTTTTTTCATTCGGACTTTTTTCGTCTCTTTCGCAGATGATGCGCCGGGATTTCTCTATTGAGCCCCACCTTTTCCTGTCCGTATATCGGACATTTTTCCGCGCGACATCCGAGGCAATGATTGACGACGCGTCCAGTTTCGCTTAAAACCGCAACGTGGGAATCATTTTCAAGGGATGAAAAAGGAGGACGATGATAATGACGCTCGTCTCCTTCCAGGACTTTTTCGCCTCGCGCCTTGTACCCGCTCGTCCCGTCCCCCCGCCCCGACCTGGAACAGGTATGTCTATTGAAATAAGGTAACGCCGCAGTATGAAATATGCTCACTTGTACAACTTGATAATCCGTGGTTACCATAAATCCTGACTGATTATCCCGGTATCTATTTATACACTCGCACTATCACGCTCCCCTTATTTTTGCCCACCTTTCGCACATCGTTCTTTCGTCACATGCGTATTATCTTCTTTAAATCATGCATTTTTGCGAGCCCGAGAATAAGCGCGATACGATTTATAGAGGGGTTTGTTGTTTCTTTTTCGCCCGTTGTGGCGGCGGGTGGGGGCGGCGCGTGTGGATTTTGGTGGGTGGGGGAATTCATGGGTGGACTTGCGTGGAATTTTGAGGGTTTATGGTGGTTTTGGTTGCGGGTAATGGTTTTTTGACTCACTTATAGAGAAATTTAGGTGTCCTTAGATATTTTAGGTGGTGATTATATTTCTGAGTATTCCCTGAAAACTTAGTAATTGCTTAGTATACTTCTTATATTACGAATTCGAGAAAAAATTTTACAGTTGCACTTCCAGACCTTATATGGACGAATTTCCTAATCTTTTTCCTCCCGAATCTAAATTAGATTCAAACAAAAATACTTCCGTTGAATCGCTGGGCTAATTGTACACGACATTTTCTTGTACCACTCTCAATTAATGTAAAGTGAGTCAAATGAAGTTTGAGTTTATTTTCGTGGCCAAGAGTTGCGTACTTCAGGCTAAGAATACGTTCGCTGCCGTTAGCGTAGGGAAATGTACGGCCTCGAGGCACATTTTCATTCCGCTAAATTCATGAATGGAAAGATCCAAGAATAGTTAATTGATTGTCGATACCGAGAGAGAATAAATTTTCCAAAATTTACGTTGTATGTCGATCGCGGATAATTGGGAATTTGAAGTAATGGAAGTTCTTTATGGAGTGAATGCGAAAATAATTTTTCATGTCATCTTAAGAGATATTTCGTATGATAAATATTTGAGAGGAATTATTTTGTTGAGAAATTCTGATTCTTGGACGTCCTTTTTCATTGCGACACAAATCCATCACGCATGCAATCGTTTTAAAAATCATTTTTTATAAAGCCATTAGTGAGAAAAGTGAAAAGAAGATAAAAATCAGGAATTTCAACTCGCTAAAGATTATGATTGCAACGAAAAGACTCGCGTCAATTCAAGTTCAAAAGATGTCACATATTTAACAAAAGCAGTACATATCTAATTCTATTTAGTATTCAATATTTAAATGTCACATATCTGATGAAATTATGACATTTCCCAAAGAATGGATTGAATTCTATTAAAATATTTTTGGTGACTTATCAGAATGCTTTGATTTGTCAGGGAGTCCTATACTTTTTATGAATTCGGTTGATACGATTTCGATTTTGGAAACTTCTCCTTCGATAATTGATATAATCGCTTTCTTAGTGAAATGTTGATTAGAAGGTATAGAAATGACTACCTTTCGAAACGACTTTCGGGAGGTCTCACAGTAATCCAAAGAAACAGCAATTTAGTTCACGACCTTTACAGCTTTAAACGTAGTAATCAACAATAACGAGACCAGCCATCAGTAGCTGGGTGGTACACGTCAACTCGCACATCAGTCGCTGCATGTTTTGTTTTTAGATAAACCAGATTTATAGACCTGCAGCTTTTTCAGACTGCATTTTTTATTCGACTTCGACGGAAGTATATATTTTTCGTAAATGATAGATTTATGGATAATTAAGATTTAGTCAACTTTTTTTTAGTTAGACATGTACAATATTATGTAGTTTATGGAATATCGTTCACCTGTTTCTTGGATAAAAAGAGTTAATTCCTGATGCAGATTGATTAAAATGGAAGAAATGACCGTTTATTTTTGTTCTAAACTAGAATCAAGAATTGAATCTGAGTTCAAATCCGAAAATAATATACAAAATCACAAATCTTGCCTTTTGTTAATTTTGGAATTCCAAGATCGAAATTAGAGAATTTTTTAAGTACGTTGGAATCAGCATTATGATAGGGAAATAGGCACAGAACGTTAGAACCAGTTTCCAATCGTAAAGCTTCCTAAAATAATATGACGCCTATGAATACTTAAAATCGAAAAACCAAAATTTTCGAACACTTCGAAAGTTTTTAAACCGAACACGACACTTTTATCCATCGCCAAGTTCAGTTCATTGTCAGACACTTCCCACATGGGACGTCTGGAAACAGTATCCAAGCGAGCCCAGAACTTAAAAAGAAAACTTATCCATACAGAAAATGATAATCCCAAATCCTAATACACCACTGAACAATCGTCGTACTCCAAAATCAACTTCCTCACACACTAACATCACAATGTGGAGATGGCCTGAAACTGTTCCAAGTCCCTAGAAAATTCTTTTTCCATGGACATAATCACTCTTCCCATATCTTCTTGTCGTCCATCAAAAAACAAAGGAAACATGACATTCCTTGAATACCAGAGCAAAGTTCTGAGTCGAGAAAAGTAAAGTGTATGTTCGTAAGTAAAAATATGGAGCGAAAGAATTTTTTGAAATGTTTTTTCTGCGACTTGATTTTGAAAAGACAGCACTTTTTCTGTCAGACTGTGTTTGTGACAAAAATCTTATGATCGAATGTGAATTTTCCGAAATTTGAGTTTGTTGGGAAAATTATTACACTATTTGCGAAATTTACTATTTTCCAACGATGTGGAAAAGTGCGTTTGAAACATGCTAACAGTAAAAAAAATACGCAAATTTTTTCCTTTTTTCCACTTTTTTGGGGGGACTACCTGAAATAGAGAAAGGAGACCAAAAAAGTTCGAAAAATACGAAGAAATTGTCGTAGAACAGACACGGTAGAACTGGAACAGTGCAATGATGATTCTTATGCAAATTTCGAGAATTTTGAGAATTTTCGAAACTAAATGATTATACAATTTTTGTAAAATATGAGAATTTTTGTAGTTTTGAGGATTTTGAATATTTCAATATTTCCGTAATTTCAAAAATTGTAATAGTTTCGAAAATTTCAAGAATCTTGATAATCTTGAGAATTTTGACAACCTTGAAAAATTTTATAAGTTTTGATGAGTTTGAATAATTCAATTATCCAAAAACTTAAATTGTTAAGAATTTTGAGAATTCCGAAAATTCAGATAATGTAATTCTGGAATTTCTAAACATTTTAAATGTTATGAAAGTTTATAGAATGTCAAGAATTTTCGAAGTTAAGAGTATTTCAATCATTTTCATTATTCTGGCATTGCAAAAGTTTTCAGAATTCCAAAAATATTGCGATTGTTAACAGTTTTAAGATTTTGACCATTTTGTAAAATATCATAATATAAGAAAATGTGGAAAGTTTCGTAAATGTTGAATATTTTCATCATCCTAAAATTTTTGACACATTTGAGAAATTTGATAATATTTTGGATTATTGCGAATTTTATGATAATTTTGACAATTTTCAAAGTTTCGAAAATCCCAAACAAAGAATTTTCGAAACTAAATGATTATACAATTTTTGTAAAATATGCGAATTTTCTTAGTTTTGAGGATTTTGAATATTCAGTATTTCCGTAATTTCGAAAATTGTAATAGTTTCGAAAATTTCAAGAATCTTGAAAATCTTGAGAATTATGACAACCTTGAAAAATTTTATAAATTTTGTATAAGTTTGAATATTTTAACTATCCAAAAACTAAAATTGTTAAGAATTTTGAGAATTCTAAAAATTCAGATAATGTAATTCTGGAATTTCTAAATATTTTGAATGTTATGAAAGTTTTTTGAATTTCAAGAATTTTCGAAGTTAAGAGTATTTTCATCATTTTCATTATTCTGACATTGCAGAAGTTTTCAGATTCCAAAAATGTTGCGATTTTGAACAATTTCAATATTTTTACCATTACGTAAAATATTAGCATATAAGAAAATTTGGAAAGTTTCGTAAATGTTGAATATTTTCATCATCCTTAAATTTTCGACACATTCAAGAAATTAAATAATATTTTAGATTATTCCGAATTTTGTGAGAATTTAGACACTTTTCAAAGTTTCGAAAATTCCAAACATTCATATCATTATAAAATTGAGTAGATTATTAAGAATTTCTGTAACCTCCAGAATTTCAAAAAAATCAGTAATCGTAACTTAAAAAAAAAAATTCGATAATTTATCAAAATTATGAAAATTTTGTATATTCTCAATTCTTCACACATTTTCGAAGATTCGAAAATTAAAAAAATTTGTATAATACCACAAGTTTTCCGCCTAGAGGGGGGGGGGGGGTGTAGAACATGTCTTATTTTTCCGTTCTCACTATCCGGACACCCCTAAACGCAATTGTACACACAAATGCGAGAAAAGAATGCCGAAGAAAGTGACAACACGGGGGCAGGGACGGCAAGGATCCGCGTGTAGCCGGAGGGCTGCATGGTGCGTCTCGTTGCGCCGCGGTCGAGCTATTAAAAACCGAGTTATGAATGAAAGCCGGGCTGAAATAGAATGGCACGGTGCGCCTCGCCCACAAACATTGGGTACGGGCACCTTGTGCATACGTGCAAAAGCCGGGGCACTCGAGTGTGCGGGCGAAACACACGCTGCAGTCACAGGTTCGTGAACAGGCACGAGCGATGGTCCAGGTATCGCGGAGGAAGAGGAATATCGGTCGATGCCATCGACCGACCCAGTCAAGTCGAGGACGCCAAAAAGGGTCCCCGAGAGGCTGACAATGACGCGCTTCTCTCGCTGTCCATCAACCCCGTGTCGGCCGGCACACCCAGAGCGAGCCCTGGACAATTCAATTAGGATTGCGTGGCGTCCTCCAGGTATAATCGATTCCTCGCTTCACGGGACTTTCGGGAGTCATTACGAAATTAATGACCCTGGGTGCTTTCGGCCCGGGTTCGGGAGCCCGTGAAGAATCGCGGAAAGAGGAAGGAGTGAAGGGTGACCTGGTTTTAACGAGATGTGGACTGAATGTTTTGGGATTCACGAGACGTGTTTGAATTTTTTTTTTTTTTTTGAGGAATTTTGGGAATTTCGGAGGGGTTGGTTATAGTGTGAAATTTGATTAGGACAATTTTTTGTTTTTTATTGTACGTTAATGTCAGATATTGAAATTGAAAATTAAAAAATCATTTCAATCGTTTCCCCAGTCAATTAAGAAATTTCAGGGAGATGAAATCAAAAAAATTTTTTGTCTTAGAGGTGATTTTTTCTCGCGAAGGTTTTTTAATGGACTAGGAAAACGATTTAAATGACTTTTGAATTTTCGATTCAAAGATCTGATTAGGGTTGTTGGATGTCGTGTTTCGCCCAGAAAATTAGAAGAGTTCTGGAAATTAATTGATTTGACTTGATCTGTCATGGTGGACAATTTTTCTAATGAGGTTGAAAAATCCCCCCCCCCCTCCCCCCCTTCCTAGCCGTCTTTGATGTAACTTTATACTTTTTTATGATTTTTGTGTGAACGTGATGATTATTCCATGGAATATTGATATGAACACGTTTTTTATAAGACTTTTATCAGTTGAAGGATGAGGGATCGAAAGGTTTTGGTGTCCATGATCATATTATTGGCTCGATTGTTTGATTTGAGTTTAATTATCGATCATTTTGATGATTCAATTATCCATTTTCGGGAGAAATGAGGTTTTCATAGGTTTTTCATTTAATTTATATGCATATGAATCTTTAGATTATGACGTTGATGAATCGATCATTTTTTATCATTTTCTTCACAAAGAACGAATTTTTTACAATTTTCATCCCGAGGAGGATGAAAGGGATGAAAATGACAAATCTATGAAAATCGAAATGTTTATTCGATTTTCGAAATCTTTGAAGAATTTGCTTTGAATTTTTCATTCAAGTCAATTAGGATTTTTCCGATTTTTGTTCGATTTTGAAAATACGTAGTAATTTCATAATTTGATAGAATCATCATTTTATGGTTCCAAAACATTTTTTTTGTTATATCAAATCAGTTTTTATCAATAATTTTTTTCAGCTAGAAAAAATATTACTCAATACTAGAAACTACACTGCAAAATTCGGCAGAAGCCTTTAAAAATCCTCCAAATATTCAAAAGTCATACGCATATTTTTTAATTTCTCATTAGACCGCACTGAATGTTTTTAAACTTCAGTAAAATTATAAAAATCTCAGACAGTACTGGAAAATAAATATTAATATCTGACAAATTCAAAAATCTCAGACAGTACTGGAAAATAAATATTAATATCTGACAAATTCATTCAAATGACATCGAAATTCTGAATAACAATCTAAACTTCGACGAAACTCTCGTAAATCTTGATAAATAATCCGAAAATTACAAATGTAACATACATAGATACACATACCAAAAATTTTCAAAATTCTCAGAAAATCACAAAACTATACCTTTCAAATTTCTCATCAAAAACGTAACACAGTACTCTTCCCCCTAAGACTGATCTGTACACAAGTCTATAAAACACCCCTAAACAATTAAAAAACGCTGTAAAAAAATCCCATACAATTCTCCCTATAATTTACCAGTTCCATAAAAACCTCCGGAGG
>JAPYZK010001722.1:0-16436 GCA_030522785.1 Platygaster equestris | reverse complement strand
AACCCTAACCTCAAAATTACAAAACTGTGTATTGCTGCAATGTTTTTGTTGTTGTTTACAAAAGTGTCGAATACAGTCATAATCAGTCCCGATGAAAATTAAAGCAATGAAAGGGATAATTAGTTTTGAACTCCCTAAAGTACTTAGCAAAGCTCTAAGGGCGATTGTTGCGTCAATCATCAGGTAACTCATTATTTCCCCCCCTCTCGGCAGAGCCATGAAATCACATATTTCTTTCGGTTGTTGAATAAAATATTGTGTGCGACTATTGGTGGAAAGAGGAGATTCCTCGAGCGTGGACATTGCCACACTCGCTACGCTCGTGAGGCAATGTCCACGCTCGAGGAATCTCCTCTTTCTCCCACTAGTCGCACAATATACTATTGTTGTATTACGTTTGAAGGAAATAACTAATTAAAGTTTGAAAATGAGCGGTCAAACTGTTTTTTTTTTTTGTTGGTTTTTGGTGTTTGAAGTTTTGGATAATTTTGTTATCTTGAAATTTCCATCGGATTCCTCAGTTTTTGAGTTTGTGATAATGCGTGCGTTTTCGTGTTGAACAAAAAGGCGCGGGTTGGAGTAGTGGACCTCAGTCGTTTTTGTCGGAACCATCGTCACCAGCGCCGACAACGTCAACTGGGGAATATTCGATGTCGATGAGTCTTGTCAGCAATGATGGGTGTGTTACTTATTATTATAATTTTTTTAATGGTATTGACATGTTTTAGGAAGTTTTTGATTTATATTGTACGTAATTTTGGATAACAATTTGAGTGTATGAAAATCGAGAAAATTGAAAATTGGAATATCGAAAGATCGAATCACTTGAATTCTGGAATTTATGAATTGGGAAATTTTTTTCGTAATTTGACATGTTCAAAATTCGGGAATATAAAGCGATAAAATTCGAGCAATAAAAATAAAGAAAATTTGGGGAAATTGGAATCATTTTGATTACTTCAAGTTTTTTTTTAATTTTTATGACCATTAAGTACATTTTTTATGCTTATTGAGGGAAATTCGCAAAAAAGAAATGAAATTGCAGTCGTAATTCTATTTTCAAATTGAATTTGTATTGGTAATTTAATTTTTAAATTAAATTTGTGTTCGTAATTCAATCGTAGACGTAATTTAATTTTAAATTCAATTTGTAGTCGTAATTTAATTTTTAACTCATCAGTTTTTTCAGATGACAAAACAGAATAAAAAATGAACATAAAATCGTCAAAAGCATGTTGAAATTGCGAAATTTATGGTGTTTTGAAGATTTTTGAATTCTGGAAGTTTTCGACTTTTAGAAAATTTCTCAAGTTTTTGAATTTTAAAGATTTTTGAAGGTTTGAAGCTTAGAAGTCTCATAATTTTTGAGGTTTTGGATGTTTTGAAGTTTTTGGAATTTTTGAAAATTTCGGGAGTTTTGAAAAATGTTACAGTTTTCAAAATTTTATGTTTTGAAGTTTTGAATATTCCGAAAGTTTTGAATAATTTTGACGCATGTTAGTTTTGAAGTATTCTTTTATTTTGGAAATACTGAAAGTTTTAGAATTTTGATGTTTCATTTTTCGGAAATTTTAGAAGTTTTGAAGAATTTTAAGTGTCTGAAAATTCGTTGTAGATATTTCGAAAGTTTTTAAATATTTCGAAGTTCTGGGAATTTTTAGCGTTTTAGAATTTTTAATTTTCAAAATTTTCTGAAAAATTCAGAAGCTTTGAAGAATTTTGATGTTTTGGGAATTCTGGAAATTTTAGAAGTTTTGAAGAACTTTAATGTTTAGAAATTTTTAAGTTTTATGTTGTAGATATTTCGAAAATTTTGAATAATTTTGAAGCATAAAGGTTATGAAGAATTTCGAAGTTATAGGAATTCGAAAAGTTCAAAAAATTCTCACTTTCAAAATTGCTGGAAAAATTCAGTAGTTTTGAATAGTTTTAATGTTCCCACAATTCTGAAAATTTTAGAATTTTGATGTTTCATAATTTTCGTAAATTTAACAAGTTTTCAAGAATTTCGAAGTTTTGGGAATGCTGTAAATTTCACAGCTTTGGAGTTTTCAAATTTTCGGAATTTTCAGAAGTTTTGAAAAATTGATAAATTTTGCGACTTATACGTTTTCAAGTTTTTAAGTATCATCAAAGTTTCGAAAATTCCAAGTTCTATTTTGTAGATATTTCGAAAATTTTGAATAATTTTGAAGCATACAAGTTATGAAGAATTTCGAAGTTTTAGGAATTCATAAAGTTTAAAAAATTCTCACTTTCAAAATTGCTGGAAAAATTCAAAAGTTTTGAAGGTTTTTCATGTTTTCAGAATTCTGAAAATTTTAGAATTTTGATGTTTCATAATTTTCGGAAATTTAAGAAGTTTTTAATAATTTTGAAGTTTTGGGAATGTTATAAATTTCACAATTTTGAAGTTTTCAAATTTTCGGAATTTTCAGATGTTTTGAAGAATTAAAAAATTTTGTAACTTATAAGTTTCCAAGTTTGGAAGTATCATCAAAGTTTCGAAAATTTCTGAAGTTTTCAAGTTTTTCAAACAGAAGAAAATAAAACATTCAAAATTCACAAAAAACAATATAATGTACCAAATTTCAAATTTTCCAAGTCCTGGAATAAAAAATTCGAAAATACAAAATTGTATAATTTTCCCATTCGAATTTATAACAACACGACTTTGAATTTCAAAGATTTCCGAGTATTCAAACTATAAATTTATTTTCTAAATGATTCAAAAAAGCAGCAATAACATGTAAAAAGCAACGAAAATAAACTTCACTATTTTCCAGGCGGTGAAAACGGGATAGCAAACTCGTGCAATAAAAATGAAATAATTCATATATTTTTTGTTTTCGCTGCTAAACTTTGATATCTCATTTTTACTCCCGAACAATTTCCTTACACATCTCGTGTTTAACGCCGAAAATTGACATCTTATTTTTGCTTTTGTCTTTCACTGATAGGGAGAAAATATGTAAGTTTTGGTAATTTCCAGATCGCAAACCTTTGATCAATCCCTTAAATATCCAACGAACCCTTGCATTGACCTTGACTTCCATGACTTTTGTGTGGCACCGAATCAAGAGGGTCGAGAAGGTCGAGGAAGCGTTTCTTACACTGATTATTACAGCAACGAAGACGGACAAATTCGAAAATCCGGAGGAGATATAAGGTAAAATTTAGAAAAGATTGATTGTTTCTGTAAGTAAAATAAATAGAAATTTGAAAATGAAAAAATTTGTACTTTTAAATCTCAAATATTCAATATTTCAAACTTCCAAATTTTTGTGAAATTATATTATGTGAAGTTAGAAGATGAAAAACTTGAAAATTATGATTTTTGGACAACATTTTTCAAATTTTTAATCGTCCGAAACTTCCGGAAATTATGAAATTTCTGTAAATTTAGAGTTTGAAAAGTTTTTGATAATTCTAGAAATCATGTCAATTTTCAAACGTTCAAGTAATTTGGAAAAAAACTAGAAATTTCGGGAATTCTCAAAAAATTTGAAGAATACGAAAGTTTAGAAAGACTCGAAAAATTATAAAACTTTTGTAATACCGAAAAATTTGGGAATATGTCAACATTTAAGAATTCGTTAATTCCAACAATTTCAGTGATTCCAACAATTATAGTAATTTTGAACATTCTAGAAATTCTCAAAACTTGAAGAATTTTGAAGATATTGCAGATTATCGAAATTTTTCAAACTTTCGAATTTTATGGAAAATCTGAAAATCCTGAAAAATCGAAGAACGAAAATTTAGAGAATTTATAAAATTTTGTAAAGTTCACAAACGTCAAAATCGTAAAATTTTCGAAATCCAAAATTTTCAGAATTATTTCGTATATATTCAAAGGTTTAAGTATTCCAAAAAATCCGAAACATTCCAAAAATTTTGCAAGTTTCGAGAATTAGGCAAATTTTCAAAATTACGAGAATATTACAAATAAAAAAAATTTTGAAAATTACAAAAATTCAAAACATTTCAGTAACTGCGAAAATATTCAGAGTTCGAGTATTCTAAAAAATGCGAAAATTTTTCAAAGTTTCGAGAATTTGGAGAATTTTCAAAATTACGAGAATATTATAAATTTCAACAATTTTGAAAATTACAAGAATTTCAAACATTTCAGTAACTGCGAAAATTACGTAAATTTCAAAAATGCTAAGAATTTCGAAAACTAGGAAACATTTTTATTGAAAACCCCTCCCGAAAATTTTGTCTGCTTTCGTCTCTAGCGTTGAAAAACAAAAAAATGCAACAGATAGAAGAAATCTGGACTCAATTTCATATTTCTTCATGTGCTTTTTCCTTCCACTGAAGTTTCCGCCATTTGAGGAACGTCTATGGCTGCGAAGACTTACCGCTCGATCACGACGACGACGAAGAAGATCACACCGTCACATTGAGGCAAGCTGAGGAACAGAAAAAACAGGATGTCAAGTTCATTTTCGAGCAGGCGCATGTAAAGGATAAGGAAAAGGAGGATTCGGGACAAGGAAAAAGCGGATCGAGTTTCAAGAAAATCGGAAGGTACATTTTTCAAGTTTTATCATCATCTCTGGTAGACATGTTTACGAAAACGTTCATTCATGTAAATTTGACGTAAATTTCATGTAAACAACGTAAATTTGTTGTAAACTGTTGACATAAATTTCAGATTCTTAAACAGTTTACATGAACGTAATGTAAATGTCGTGTAAACAGTTTGCACCATGTTTGCAAAATGTTGAAGTAAACATGTTTAACAGGAATTTTTAAGTTTTCAATTCGTATGACTGAAAATTCGAAGGAAATTTCCGTAGGGGTGATTTCGGAATTTTGGGATAGAGTCTTTGCAAAAAAATATATTGTATATCGATTTTTTTTTTCAAAAGTTGGATTTAGTGATAAAATTGAATAATATCATGAATTTTGAGTTTTTGTATCGCTAAATTTTTTATGATCATCGATTAAATATTGCAATTTTGAACCCAGCCGTGAAACGCGACGTGTTGGCGTGACGTCACTAGCCTGTATCATAACCGAATTTGTTCATTGTGGCCCCAAAAAAAATTTATAACTCAATTTATTTGCCTCATTTGTCGCGCTGTCCATCGTATCGTCGATTTACTGCACTGTTTTCATATATTTTTTGACATTTCGACGTTTTACCCAGGGTAGTGACGTCACGGCAAGATGGCGAACATCTCGGAGCTTTTTGAATAATACCTTTTTTCAACTTCGATTTTCAGAGACAAAATTAATTTTCAGTCGCTTAAAATATTTTTCTCGGTGTTTTTTCAACCTCTAGATCAATTTAAGCTTTTAGAGGCAAGTTTATTTTTCGTGCAGACTATTACAAAATTCTATACGTGACGAAATTCTATATTTACGCCTAATTGACGTAATAATCGCAATAAACTGTATTTTATTATCCCTTTGTCTGAAATTCGTTTTTTCATTCGCGCCAGCAATCAGTCATCAGTGGGGAATTCCAAAAAAAAAAATGATGATCATTCTTGTCGTAAATAATGGGGGTCGAGGAATAATTTGTTGAAGAGGTCAGGTATCCTTCTGTCATCGACGTGTCATTAATTTTCTTCGACGTGTCATTATACATCACCTGACCGGACGTATTTCGTGATCATTAGCATTTAACATGAGCGTAACAACGAATCGAAAAAACTAATGCACCAATTCAGTTTTTTTTTTATTCAAATCTTTAAAATTATAACCTTTTTCTAATTCCGAAAATATAGAGTTTTGAATCATAGAAAATTTTTCATTTTGAATTTTGTATGTTGAAATTAAATATTGGTCGGAAAATCAGGAAACTTGCGTCATATCAATATCGGAATTTCCAAATCGATGAATTTTTCATGATCTAAAATATTCACAATATCAAAATATTTATAATCAAAAATCATTCAAAAAATATGTCTGGAAAAAGATATAGGCCCTTTGAAAAATTTGCATATTCGAAAACATCAGAATCGCGCGTCATGACGTCACTGTTCACCATAATACAAAAGGACATTACACGATTGAAAAGTGACGTAAATATTACTTTTGACGTGCAAGAAAGAGAAGCAAACTTCGAAATACGAGGCGTCTTTTGTGGACAGCCTCTAACAGTGTGCGTCGTAAAATTCGATTGACGTTTTTAATTAAAGACGGCTGTGAATTTCTATAATAAGTATGCAAATATAGCTAAATTATAGACCTCGTGTCAGAGGATTTTCTTTTATTACGTCACGTTTTTGAATAATGAAGTATTCAGAAAATACACCGATTATCGTAATTAAAAGAGAAATGGACGCTTTTCAATATGGCGGTCGCACGAAGCAGGACGAAGTTATACGTCCGCAATGTTGAAAAGCCGTTATATTTTACGCTGAAATATACGGATCAGTAATAGCGCGTTTAAATTCGCGTTGGTTAAATTCGACTTTTAATAATAAATGATGAATAAAGTATCATAATTAAAGCAGTTTCAATGGTCCAGTTCTAGCATGATGCAATTACACAAGGTGTGTTCGGGCGCATCCATCATGGCGACCATGGTGAGTGGACCAATCACGATTACTCCCAAATGCCGCCATTTTAACCCGAAAGCCAATAAGAAAAAACGGCGCGAAAAATTTAAACGTACACTTTCATTTATAAAACATTGAACCAAGATAGCGGCATTTGGGAGTAAGTAGTTATGCGCAGGTGTGCGCAGTACGCATGAAAAATGAGTCCTCGGTCCGAACACACCTTGTATAAATTGCATCATGCGATTTAATTACTGTCTCACAAAATAAAAAAATGACCTGCATTTTTTATGAATGCGCAAATACCCCCCCCCCCCTGCATCTAGCTACGTACCTGCTTTCGATTTTTATATACATAAAAATTTTCACGAAATTTGCCGATAAATAGGAAAATTTTGATCGATCACAAAAATGACCAAATGTATGTAGTAACGGCCGTAGAAATCTCCCTCTCTCCTAAATGTCTGCTAAAAGTTCGATTTTTATATAAAAATAAAAATTTCGGTCGATCAAAAAAATGACGACATTCTAGTCGTCACGGCCCTGAAAATCTCCCTCGTCCCCCCTCCCCGACCGCGAACTTTGTGCCGAATCGACAATGATCGTCCATGTTGTCATTTCGTTTGTCTCCGTCTTTCTCTACCTTAGCTGCATTTCGCTGTTCTTAGGCTACTGTTTGCTACTGTCACTGTCGCGACACACGCGTTCCTTTGGCAATTGATTGATAAACCGTGAGTTTATTTAATTACTGCAATAAGTTGAAAGAAAAAGAGTGCAATTATTTTCCCGCTCGAGTTATCGCGAATCGATTAAGTGCAAAATGGATCACTATTCATTGGAACGGGAAAAAAAAGGGACGGGAACGTTTTATCGCGCTCCGTATAATGATGTTATTTTGGATTGGTTCGCGAATGGTCGCGCGATCGTAAAAATAACCGGTTTCGGAATTGTTTACAAGTTAGACACGCGAAAATGAACGCGAATTTGAAATTGTAATTTGATCGAGATTCGATTGGTCGGTGATTTGGGTGGCGAAAACGCGGATTTGTAATTGGTGTTCGCGGGTTTTGCAGACCAAATTGCGGTGTTGATACCGTGAGTAATCGGAATTAAGTTTCAGATTGAGGTTAAATATGTTGCGATTATTTTTGGAGTTTTTTCGACAGTGATGTGGCGATAAGTTTTTAATGGGTGAAATTGACGAGTTGGAGAATGTTTATTTTGTTTTTTACGATTTTGATTTCTTTGATATCGAATCTTTAGAAATTGTGGGTTTCCGTGTTTTTAGTATTGATGATTCGATGTTTTAATAAGGACATTTTTTGTGTGATTTTTGCGTTCCTGGACTTGGGAATTCAATTTGACAGTTTGTTTGAAAATTTTTAAATTTCAATCGTCGGTAAGGAAGAAATGTTACTATTTGAATAAATATGTGACGTGCGCCGAAGAAAGGGGGCTTACTCTGCATGGCATGATTTTACAGGACAAGCGATCGCAGCTCAACCGGTGCATTGGAGGCATAGGAGAAAGGGAACTTCAACAAAAGTTCTGCTCCAAAATAACGCTCAAATAAATTTTTGAATGTTTCTTTTGAAAGAGCAAGTGAAAAACTATCGATTCATGTACAAATCTGAAAATCGATTTTTTCACAGTAAGCCCCCTTTCTGCTGCGCACGTCACATATTGACATCGATATAATCATCCGAAACGTCCGAAACTGCGAATTTTCGTGTTTTGGAATTAGCGTTATTGATGATTTATCGAAATAGTTTTTTTTGTTTTGTTATTTTTATGTCCCTTGACTTCGAAATGTGCATTTTAAAGTTTGACAGTTTACGAATTTTTAAATTTGAAGCGCCGGTAAGGTAGAAATTTGACTCTGCAAATATATCAATATTGAGAAATATCGATAATGCTTTTTTCTGACGAAAATTTGCTGACTTTTTTGATTCTTAAATTTGAATTTTATTTTCGATAATTTGCAGTTTTACAATTTCAAAATCGTACATTTTCCATATCCATATATCTATACTTGCGTATTTTAATTTTGTAAATCTTATTTTTCCTAACACAGTATAAAATATCTGTATTGTGATTATATTCCAATAATATTTATATTTCTTGATTCAATGAAAGTACAAATATTTTTGCGAGATTGTGAAAATATTATTTCGTTGATATTATGAGAATTACAATATTCTTAAAATTTTGTATTCATAATTCCATTGATAAAATAGTGACTGTCATAAATTCTAAAACCGAGCCATTTTCCAGATTCCGTGTGGAAAGCATGGAAATCTCTGACAACGACGTCCGGATCAAAGACCAGGAGGATCCGAAACCCACCGAAGAAAAAGACTCGAATGGCGAGCAGGACTCGGACCCTGAATCGGACCAGGATTGGGATAACCCGTTCACCACGTCGCCTACGGCTTCCTCCAGTTACAAAACCAAACGCGGGCAAATAGTCCGCTCCCGAAGCATCTCGACGCCGAAAGTTCGCGAAACCAAAACCGAGGAAATAATTTTGGGCAGCAGACCATCACAGTCGACTTCCCTGTCCTTGAGCGCGCTCTCCGGCGACATGGACGAATTTTTGAAAACCCTGGACGAGGCCGCGAAGCCCAGAACCATCGAAAAGATGACGCCCCGGGAAAAACCGGTCCTGGTCCTGTCCCGGAGTTTGACTGACAAGTTCGGTCCGATCAGTCCGAACTCTGAAGATAAAAGAGAATGAATAATACTGTTTTTTGTAAATGTCATGACGTAAATTGCGACTTGATTGATTTCGCATTTTTTTTCAAGTCTGTACGAAAGAGATTTTTTTCATGTAATCGTAAGTTGTAATTTTTGTCGGTGCGTAAGTTTGATGCCGTTTTTTTTTTTTTTTTTTTTTTTTTTTTTTTTTTTTTTTTTTTTTTTTTTTTTTTTTTTTTTTGTTTTTTGTTGTTTTGTTTTTTTTTTTTTTTTTTTTTTTTTTTTTTTCTTTTTTTTCGTGAACGTATAAAGTTGAAATTTGCTGGGCTGTTGGTTCAGAGATATTTTGTTGTTACTTTTTGTGCTGATTTGAGTAGGATGACCAGAAGTGCGTTTTTGAATGGGACGTTTTTGTTCGTAAATTCATATGTCCGAACTCAGAATATCCAAATTATTCGATTTTTGAGTTTTTGCGTGTTGATTTTGCAAATTTTTGAGTTGTAAAATTTCCTGAATGATCAATTTTTGATCATTAATCGGAAATTGTCGATTTTTTAAATTGTTTGATTAGGTTTTGTAGTTTTCGAACACAAATTCCCTACTGACAAAATGTTCAGATTTGTAACATCTAAATGTTGAGATTCTTCGATTATAGAATTTAAGATTTTTTTTATGCTTGATTTTTAAGTACTGATATTCTGAAAGTTTCTGATTTTGAAATTTTTAATTTTATATGACTGAGCTTCCTAACTTTGAATTTCCAAAGCAGCTTTTTTTATTAATTTTTTAACTGTCGTAATTTTTTTACTTTTTCTATTTTACACAATTTTTTGTGAATATCATTTTTATACAGTAGTGGCCTAATTTTATTTTAAATATTTGCTAGTGCTCGAATTCAAATTTTTAATTCCAAAACCTTCAGTTTCTGGAATTAAAGTCATTTGATTTCATGATCTCAAACTTTCTTTAAAAGTTAGGCGAAATGTTCAAATTTTGAAATTAAAAATTTAGATGACAGCTTTCAAAAATCAAAATCGAAAAACTTTTTTTTTTAACTTTTCCATTTGACACAATTTTAAACCAAAGTGTCCTCTTTTATAAAAGGTCATCTGGTCAGCCTATTTGAAAAAATAGTCATTTTTTATTAATTTTCGTTGAGGCAAAAGTGGAAAGTTTTTTAAAAATGTACATTCCGTGGGATATGTATGAAATTGCGCGTGTATAAATAGTATTTTAATGGTTGCCGACAGTACCTGAAGAGCGTAATGTAAGTAGGCCATGTATTTTAATACATAAACAATAATAGAGATTTGTTGAAATGGTGCACGCAAAAAACGCTTCGAACTGTGGAGGCATATGTATACAGTATTTTTGTAAAAGGCGTCTCATTTTTAAGTTTGTTACTCTCAGGACCTTTTTTTACAACGCGGAGTTTCGTATCAATTTTTTTTTTTTGTGATTTCAAAGTTGCAATGGAAGTATGGAAATAATGTATCGAGCATTTTTTTTCGTATTGAAATTGTACGATTATGGAACTTCATTTGTTTGTTAAATTCTGAAGTAAAATGTTGATTAATAAATGTTGATGGAGAACTGCATTCGGCTTACAATTTTATTATTTATTTAGAACGTGACAGTTTTCAAAGAAAACGTTGATTGAATCATTATTCCAAATCATGAATTTTTCGTTCCAAGTACATTATTATTTCTTATTTATGCATTATTGTTATCCCATTTATATTGGCTTTGATTTTTCCTCCATGTTAACAACTCGTTGTTGCCGAATCAATGCAAAATATGATAGCGATGTTGTTAGCACCTGAAAAACGAGCAGCGACTAAATGTATAAATATATACATATGTTTTCTTCATATTATGAAAATGATATTATTTAAAATAATTGAAAAACTATAATGTAAGGGTGAATTCGAACACCCGCCCCCCTGACAAATTTAATGGTGAAAAATACATGACACTGTAAATATATGGAATAAAAATGAAAAATGAGATCAAAAGTCAAAAAAGCAACGGAATAGATGTAAACTCTTATTTTTTATTACTTTTCTATTTTT
Source organism: Platygaster equestris (assembly GCA_030522785.1). NCBI lineage: Eukaryota > Metazoa > Arthropoda > Insecta > Hymenoptera > Platygastridae > Platygaster > Platygaster equestris. The sequence goes on along the minus strand of JAPYZK010001722.1, from coordinate 5,146 downwards.
TACTCAAATTTTTTTTGCGATAACAAAAAATAACGATTTTAAAACAAAGGTATGAAATGATAATCGAGATATAATAATCGATAATCGATGCAAAATGACGGTTGTTAGACTTGCAGGCTGTCCTAATAAAAAAATTAATTCTCTGAGTTATATCTCAAGTAATGACAATTGTCCTATCTCAAAAATGTCGAATTTTCACACTTTTCAAAATACCTCGAGTTTACAAATGTCCAAATCTTCGCAATTTTCAAAATTCACGAAATATCGATTGTTGAGACTCGTAAAGACGGTAACGACGGTTGTAGGGACGGTAGTTTACTCATTGCCGCGTTTAGGCGGACAAGATCAAAATGAATCGAAGTGTTAAAACTTGTAACCTCAAAATTGTAAAATTCCGTGCGCGTTGTTTGTTATTGTCAACGAAAGTGAAAGTGAAAAAAGCATCAATCTCGAAGACAATCAAAATGAACAGTGATGGCAGTGAAACACATCGTTTCCAACTCTCCACGAAGTACGCAGCCAAACTCCTGGGGGTGCTCGTTGCGTCAGTCAAGGTAATAACGGTAATAATCTGTATTATTCCCTACCGCACTCGCTACGCTCGCGAGACGAACTCCACTCTCGCGGAATATTCTTCTCCCACGAGTTGCACAATAATTCTGACTGTTTATCAATATTACACCGATTATTCATGACATTCCCGCAACAGAATGACATTCCCGCCTGCAGGTGTTCGAATTCACCAGGAACAATTTTGATACCCTCATTTTCGTATTTTTTTCCGGCTGCGTTTTGTGACGCTTGAACAGTCATCAAGGAAAAAACAATTCTGAAGGGTTTGAAGTGAGAATTACAATTTTTTCGAAATGAATATACACTCGTCTCTTTATTTAGTAGCGGCGAGAGGGGATCCTACCATTGCGCCTATCGAGATCGATGTTTTTGGAACGGCTAGTACGTTACAGCCATAAATGGTCAATTTTGAATTTCGCGGGCAATATGGCGGACACTGTGGCGGTATGGCGGGGACAGGGCACGAGAGGGGAAGGTTCCTAAATCAAATGTTTGGCCCGCTACTAAATCAAGCGGCTCCTAAATCGAATGTTACTAAATCAAGAGACGAGTGTATATTTTGTTATGGCTGCGATAGCCGGTTAAAAAAAAAAGGGCGCGAATTCGAATTTTCTTACCTTTTTCAACGAATCCAATGAAACCGCGAAAAATCCCCAAGCTGATATGAAACATGGCACTTGGGATTTTCTTACTATCATTTTCACCATGCTCAAAATCTTGCAAAAATTGTTATCTCTCGATCGGAGCAAATACCACTCAATGTGGAAAATTGTTTCCCCAACGCGTTCACTTTCCCGTATAATCATGTCGCAAGTTTTCGTTAATACGAAAATTTGGCCGATCAAGCCTATGCAACAGCAGGCAAACGGAATTTTCAAAATCCATTCCAGTGAAGCCTGTAAAGATTTGTCTTATTTTTTATTAGATCGATTTTTCGAATTTACTTACATATGTAACGATTAACAAGTTGAATATTTGTGTTTATATTTAGAAATTCTGTGAAATTTTCGAAGTTTTTGGAATGAAGGAATTTTTTGATGTTGTCAAAATTTGTGACTTTTTCGAATTTTTCACTATTTAAATGCTTTGTGAATGCTCAATCTTAAGTTCTTCAAAAATTATAAAAATTCCAAAGTTTCTAACCTTTTTGAAATTTTCATACATTTTTTTGTTTTGTTTTCAATTGATGTTTTTGAATTCTTTCGTATTTTCAAGTGTTTCGAAATTCACGAATATTCCAAAATTTCAAAACTTTTCATGGTCTCAAAATATCTTGAAAATTTTCGTAAATTTCTGATTTTTCACAATTTTAATGTTTAGAATGCTCAACATTTTCGAATTCTCCAAAAATTCTCAAAATTTTTGAGTTTTACCAAATTTCCCAAATTTCGAACTTCTTCAAAATATTCATAAATGTCTAGTTTTGAAGATGTTTTTATATTTTTACATTCTTCTGTATTTTCGTATTTTTCGGAATTGAAAATTTTTTTGAAATTCCAGTCTTTCATATTTCCAAGACGATCTTGAAAATTTTCGAAGTTTCTCAATTTTTCGCAATTTTAATGCTTAGAATGCTCAAAATTTTCGAATTATCTAAAAATTCTTGAATTTTTTTTTTTTCGAAATTTCTTACTTCGAAATGTACATAAATTTCTAGTTTTTCCAACATTTTGATATTTTCGGATTATTTCAAAATTTAGAAATGAATTTTTCGAAATTCCACAATTGTTCATATTCTCAAAAAGATCTTGAAAATTATCGGAATGCTCCAATTACTCACAATTTTAATACACTTAGAATGCTCAAATTATTCAAATTCCCAAAAAATTTCAAAATTCTTGAAATTTTCCCAATTTTCCAACATTTATAACTTCTTCGATATAGTTGCCTAGTTTTTACAATGTTTTAATATTTATAAATTTTTTTTTATATTTTCGAATTTCTCAAAATAAACTTATTCACCGAAATTCCACAATTTTTCAAACACCTTCCCAAAAAGATCTTGAAAATTTTCTAATTTTTCACGATTTTAATCATTTAGAATTCCCAAAATTTACAAATTCTCCAAAAATTCTTGCATTTTTCCGAATTTTCATGTATTTATAAATTCAAAATGTTCATAAATTTATAGTTTCGTAAATGTTTTGATATTTTTGAATTCTTCTAAATTTCCGAAATTAACAAATTTTCCGGTATTCCAAAAATTTTTGTTTTCTTAAAAAGGTCTTGAAAATGTTCAAAAATTTCTAATTATTCACAATTTTAATGCACTTAGAAAACTCAAAATTCTTGAATTTTTCCGAATTTACCCAAATTTCTAACTCGTTCGAAATGTTCATAAAATTCTAGTTTTGCCAGTGTTTTGATATTTCCGGATTCTTTCAAATTTTCTAAATCAACGATTTTTCTGGAATTCCGAAATTTCTCATAATCTCAAAAAGATCTCGAAAATTGCCTTAATTTCTAACATTTCCAGAATTTCCGAATTTCTCACAATTTCAGTACTTTTAGAATGCTCAAAATTTTCTAATTCTCCAAAAAATATCAAATATGCCGGAATTTCCGAAATTTGTTTTTTGAAAAAACCGTAAAAAACACATCATTGGTTTCTGCTTTTTTACAATTTTTTCGGTCCCGCTAGGGTATGAAAAATAATTGAAATATTCAAAAAATATCAATTCTTCCAAAGGTAAAATTTTCGTCTTCGGAAAGTTTCTGATAATTCGTCCTTCGTGGTGGACTTGAAAATTGAAAAAAATGTTAATTTACTTCCAATCCTTGTCCTAAAAAATTAAGGATAAAACAAGGACGAAAATTTTGACTCTGGTCAGTTCCCAAATAAAAAATATTTTGCCATAATTTGCAAGTAACTCACGACAGTTATTCGATATTCCAACAAACACACAAGGATTCCAGGCAAAACCATCATAATTAGCACGAAATCGCTGCAAAAACCCTTGTAATAATTGACGAAATTAATTAATTGCTGATGATGTCGGATACATTGTCGAAGTTTGACAGCACATTTCGTAGACGAATTTTCGCAAGTCTCAAAAGCTCGTTTAAACTGATGCTGTAAAATTCGAAATTGCGCAACGATTTGTAAATTCACGTTGCACACGAAAAAATCAATTGTCATGTAAACTACTCCGGTTTGATATAAAACATACATCTGAAGGAAAAAATCATGTTATTTTCGGTTTAGAAATAATAATTAGGATAATTATTTGTTGGTTGCATTTTTAATTGTTCTCGAATATTTCAGTGGCGTAATAAAGCTGGGCAAATTCTAGAGTTTTTAATTGAAAACTAAAAATTTCTCCAAATTTTGTAAAATTACGAAATTTTACATTTGAACTTGCAAGTAGTTTGAGAATCGAATTTTTGAAATTCAAGTTTTAGGTTTCGCTAGCTCTAATTTTTCCGAATTTTATAGACTTCTTGATTAAGGAAATTTTGATTTTTACGAAAAAGAATGTGAAATGTCGAATTTAGAGAATTTTACGAAATTTGGAACTTTGAAAGACTTATTAAATTTTGTGAAATTCTGAAAGTTTCGAAAATTCTGAAAGTATAAAAAGTATTTTCAAACTTTTCGTTTATTTCGAATATTTTTGAAAATTTGAAGAATTTTGAGGTTTAAAAGTTCCTAAGTTTTACAATTTCTAATGTTTAGAAGTTTTTGAGAGTTTAAGAATTTTGGAAAAATTTCCAAGTTTTGAATTTTTGCTCCATAAAACTTTCGAATGGTTGAATATTTTGGATTAGTTTAATTTAGGAGGATTAAAAAATTATGGAATTCTAAAGTATAGGAAGTATTATTACTTGATACTTTTATATTTGTACACAAGTTCAAAAATGTTTGAAGTTTCAGAATTTCTCCCAATATATGTTAGAAACTTAATTTTCTAATTTTAGAATTTTTCGATTGAAATTTGTTAATACTTAAGTTTGTATTTTTACCTTGCCAAATTCGAGTCATAATAATTCAAAAATTTCGAAATCCCAAGTATCCAAGTAATTTTGAATGTTCGAGTACAAACTTATTTAATGTAAAATTATGGAATTCTGATTAATTTTAAATTTAAACAAATGCCCTAGCCAGTTGAGGGCGACGTTTTCTCTTTTTTTCTTTTTGGGGCGACGAAAAATTTCTCGAACAAATCAGAATTTTTAATTTTTCAAAAAACTTTTAAACTTTCCGAATCTTTTGAAAAACTCAAATTTTTCAAATTTTTTGAAGAACTCAAAATATTCAGAATTTTCGAACAATTTTGAACTCAATCAATTCCCAAAAAAGTATAAGTCGTGTAATTTTCTAAGAATCCAAAATTTTCAAATGTTTCAAAAGAGTTACAATTTTAAAATTAAAATAAAAACATACAGTTTGAAAATCTTCCGAAAAACTTGGGATTTTATTCATATTTTCAACAGGATGCAAAATTTTGCGAATTTCTGAAAAACTTAAAGATTTTCAAACTTTTCAAAAAACTTGCATTTTTCAAGAAACTCGAATTCTCCAATTTTTTTAAAAAATCAATATTTTTCGATTTTTGTGGAAAACATCAAATTT
>JAPYZK010001721.1:0-17034 GCA_030522785.1 Platygaster equestris | reverse complement strand
TGTGCATCTTCTTGTCTGTCTTTGGATAATGTTCTCGAAATTTGTTTCAGTTTTTCATGGATTTTTCTTGGTAAAATTGTATCACCCGTTTTCTTATGAATTTCAAAAATCATTTCTTGTAAAATACAAATGATGCAATTTTCTCTGCTTTCAATTTTTTGTGTGTGTTTTGTATTGGTCATCCATTGAGTGAATATTGGTGTATGAAATAGAGCCTGTATAGTGCTATTCATATAACACGAGTTTCCTACGTTATAGAATCCTGCTCCTACCGGCGAGTCTTGGCCTGGTTATAAGTCTGTTGTTTCTGTATCGAAGTCATCAAGGTCCATTGTAAAACTTCCTTCTTTCACGATTTCTTCTTCGATGTGGGGTGGTTGATCAGGGAGGTCTGCGCTGTAATTTTCCGGGGGTCTCGGCTGCTGCATGATGTCCTGGTTTTCTGGTTCTAGTGGCCTTGGTTGTTCCGCGATGTCCGGGTTTCCTGGTTCTGGTGACCTTGGATGTTCTGCGATGTCCGGGTTTTCTGGTTCTGGTGACCTCGGATGTCCTTGACTTTTGCCTGTTGAAAGTATCTTCTTTCTTTTTTCCTGAGCGTTGTTCACTTCATTTACTGAGGAATTTCACGCGTCTTCTTCGAAGTCGCTTGATAACTTTGCATTTCTTTTCTCGTCGCCTATTTCATTATTTCTGAGCGTGTCGCGAGATTATTTTCGTTAATGTTTTCTTCTGTTTCAGTATCGTCGCTTATTTCGAACGTCTTGATATAAGATTCTACAGTTATCTGGAGCTCTTTTTCGTTTTTTCCCCTCAGATATTTCTTGTATTTATTTCGCGTGGTAATTCCTTCCAGGGTGAGTCGCTCGTCGAGGTCAGTGTCCTCCGATACCACTGCCTCATATGACCATCGCTTGATTTTATCTTTTTCAGTAACCTTTTTCCTACATTTTTTCTTTGGGTTTTCCGTTTCTTCGAAATTATGCTATGGCGTAATTTGAAGCGTCGCGTGTAACTAAAAATGGCTTGGAAAAATCAGGTAGCTGCAGAATGAGTTCGTCGAGTAGATTATCGCGTAGGGCTTCGAAAGCTTTTTGATGTTCCTCCTTCCGAATGCATGGTATGTTTTTCTTGAGGAGGTGATTGAGGGGTTAGGCGATTTTCGCGAAATTTTCGATAAATTTTCTGGAGTAGGAAACCAGCCCGAGGAACGATTTGAGTTTCTTCTGATTTTCGGGGGCTGAGTAGTCTTCAAGTGTTTGAATTTTCGTATTGTCGGGTTGGACTGAATTCTGAGAAATTTTATGGCCCAAATAGATGACGTCGTGCTTCAAAAATTGGCATTTCTCTGGTTGGAGTACTAAATCTGCTCCTCTCAATCTTTCCATTAGTCTTCGTAATCTCTTCTTGTGTTCCTTCAGGTTGTTAGCAAATAGAATAATGTCGTCCATGTGAACGAGACATTCAATGTATGTGAGACCTGCGAGTACGTGGTTCATCATTTTCATGAAACATGCAGGGCTTGTTTTTAGTCCAAAGAGAAAGCGATTAAATTCGTATAAACCGTCCATGGTTGCGAACGCTGTTTTGTGTTTACAATGAGGGTGTGATGGAATTTAATGGAATCCAGCTGCCAAATCGAATGTACTGAAGTATTTTGCTCCTACTAGACAGTCGAGAAGAGTAGTGACATATTTCAGGGGGAAGTTATCATTCACAGTTTTCAAATTCAGTTGTCTAAAATCAATGACCATCCTAAACCGATTTTGACCGTCTGTGCCTGGTTTTTTGAACACGATCCAGACGGGACTCGAATAGTTGCTTTTCAAGGGTTGTATAATATCGTTTTTAAGCATATCGTTGTTTTGTTTTTTGATTTTGTCTCTCTAGATGGGTGTGAATCGGTATTGGCATTTTGATTTGACTGGATTTTCCGTTGTTTCTATAATGTGCGACAAAACGTTTGTATGGCCCAGTTTTTCACCGTCTAGATGGAAATTGTCTTGGAATTCTGCTACAAGTTTTTCAACGTGTTCGATTTCTGTGTGGTTGAGTCCCTCGGTATCGATTTTTTCCAAAATTTGTTCGAGTCTTTCTTCAGTGCATTGGTCAGCTGATACTCTCGAAATTTTTTGCTTCTTTTCGTTTATTTTTGTTTTTCAGGTCGTTAAAAAAATTTTCGTTGCCGATATCGTTATTTATTTTTCGGATTGTCTCGACTTCGTAAATTTCGACGATTGGCCATCTGATTCGTACTGTTTCTTCGCTCGTGTTGATTGCGAAAATATTGGCCGAACCGTTGTTATTTGTCACAAGGGCGTTTACCATAAGAATTTCTTCTCCTGCATCAATGCGGGTAATATAGCCTTCCTTGATATTCGGACTTGTGATGTGGACTTGAATAAGTTGTCGTGATCTTGGGGGGAGAATTATTATGTCTTCATTGAAAATGATTAACTGATCTCACAGTAAAATGACTCTATCCGCGTACGATATAATTGCTTAACTTCGCTCAAAAGAACCTGTGCCGAGCATCCCATCACAAGTTATTGAGGAATCGTCGTCAACAATTTGGAAATCGCATATGACGTTGTTGACTTCAAGCTTCACAGCGCCACGGGTTTTTACAATTTCATCTGTGATTCCTGTTACGTCGAACATAATTTCTGAGTCTATTTCTACGTTATTCTTCAGTTTGTTTTGTTTAATCATCTTAATTGTAGAACCTGTAACGATTAGAATAATTCCGACGTTTCCGAATGTATTTGGAGAATTAAAATCTACCGTCGGCGATTGAGCGACGCGATTGTAAGCGATTTTCACATTCGCTCCAAAGCTGTAATTTTTACCGCTGTTCGGGCACTTTGTACCTGATGCGAGGTCATGCCGGTCATTCGCATCATGCGGGAGTTTAAATGTCCGGATTGTTAGAAATCGCGGGACTCAGAGTTATCGCGCTGGGGGTTTTGGTTTGGGCCTTGTAAACGATTTTGGAAATTTTGGGAATTCAGGAAATTGTTCCTTGGTTGTTGGTAGTTTTGCTTATTCGGGAAATTTGGGTTTTCATTTCTCGTAAAATTCTGGTAAGGATCAATATTTTAAAGATTGGATCTTCGGTTTTAAGAAAAGTTTTGATGTTTATCGAAATTTCAAAAGTTTTGTCTTCTCTCGAAATTTTCAAAGTTTTGTCTTTTCTTACAATTTCTGGACTCTGATCGGTTTTGATAAAAATTTTGTAGTTTTTTAAAATTTTGGGGCTCTCTTTGTTTTTCGAAATGTCTAGGACTGAATCGATTTTCATAACAATTTTGGGGTCTCCCAGGATTCTGGAATTCCAAATTGTGATTATTTAAAAAATTTTGTCTTCTTTCAGAGTTCTGATTTTAAAATCTCCTCCTATTTGAAAAATTCCGTGTTTGGTCATGACAAGGATTTTGATCCTGATTAGGTCTTGAGTAATCTTGTCTGCGAGAATTTCCAGAATTTTTTGATTAGTCATTTTCAAAAAAATACAGGAACTCGGAGCTTGGTCGTACGAGGTTTCGGTCGTCCCAGTAGTTCACGAATTTTGGATTATATCTGCATGACGCGAAATCGTGGCCTACGCGATTGCATATGCTGCAAAAAAATTTTCGCTGATTCGGGGTTTTTTGCATTCCCACTGAGTTGTGTCTGATCTACTGCAATCTTCTAGAGTCGAAATACTGTCTTTCTTATTTCTGGGCATATGCGATCGCGTTTGTTGAAGTTTGCGGGTTACATGTCGCGACTCTGATTTTGATTTCTAGTTTCAGGCCGAGGACGTATTTTTTAATCGCGGTTTTTTCGAGTTCTTCGATCCTCGTGACTTTCGTAAGGTCGAATAGCGTAGTATCATATTCAATCGCGCTACGGCCGTTTTTAAGTAATTTCGAGATTCTTGTTCCGAAATTTTTGACGTCCTCGTCTAACCCCTGAAACTCAAGCTCAATGCGGCTTGTCCAAAAGGCGACGTCATGACCGTCGTAATAGGCTTGTATTGATTATCTTAAAAGGTCAGTGATGCAGCCGTAACCGTATTTTTTTCACTGAAGCGTTCTTGGGCGTTCCCATCAAACAGAAGGCAATTGAATACAAGAACAGTTTTTCGCTTCCAGGGACAATAATTAATTTTTTTTTTTCGACGGTATCGCAAAATTTTGCATTGGACAAATTTCGGCCATTGAAAATTGGGACTAATTCTTCGGCCTCCAGAAGTTCCAAAAAGCTATTTATGTTCGCTCGTACTATTCCACGAGGTTCATGATGCTTTAAATTTTCGATTAAATTTTATCTCGACATTTTAACCGTGTCTTTTGGGATGTAGTTTGGGAATTCGTGTACTATATGTTTGAAGCAATGTGTGTTTCGAGATAGGTGAAATGGGTGGTGAATGAGTGATTGATAATAAAAGTACTTACCGGAGGGCTACAAGAAGAAGGGCAAGTCTCATAATTCTAGCAGTGCTGGGACCGGGCTCAGGAACTGCTCGCGTATCTCATCCGCGTTGCTTGGGGTGTGGTTCTTCTTCTCGTTTTTGTATCTCGATTTCCTTTACCCAGGCTCTTATGGTGTCGAGGTCTCTGTTGATGAAGCTGTTCGGCTGGTTTTGTCGGCCTTAATGTTCCTCGTAGGAGGTTAGAAGTCGTATCTGGATTTCGCATTCTCCGGTTTGTATCAATATCCCTGGTTCGCGTTTTTCTTGATAGCCGCTATAGCTTTCTGAGCCTTCAGTGTCGTTTGTAGCTTTCGAGCTCTATTCTTCCTGCCGCCACGCCTCGTCTGTTTTCTGATAAAGTTCCTTTTTACCGCATTCATTTATTCTTTGTGTTTTGAGTATTTCGCGCACTTTTCGCGACACGGAAGCCGTCAATTTTTTGAACCCGAAGGATGAAAAATATGTAACAAACGGAATTATTTCTCTCCTCGCGGCTACTGACAGGTCCGCTGCCACCAATTTATGTGACAACCCGGGTTGAAGACTCGAATTGACAACACAAATATTCAAGAAAGGGGTTTCCGAAAATGTTTGAATCCACGAATCGCGTTTGGACGACCTCCAGGTCGCGTCCTCCGCAGAGTCGAGAGTTCGCTGTCAGTACTTCCGCGTTGGTTAAACGACCCGGCAAAGTAGGGAAACAAATATGAGTTTGTTGACGGAAATCATAATCAATTAACGAGAGATAATTGAATAATCGTCCGATATATTCAAATCAATAAACCATAGTTAACGCGTTTACATCGAAGCTTGAATTCCCAGTTCTCCCAAAGAGCTAGACCAGACAGCACCAAGCAGAGTCACGACGAAGACTCTGCGGGCTAAAAAGTTGCTCTCAAGAAAGACGCGCTCACGCAGCAAATACGCGATTAATGAAGCACCTCGAGGGGAAAGTTAGGCAAGGGGAAATCGTCTATCAAGGCGTGTCCCTCACGAATTTGAGGATTCTAAGTTTCGCATTTCTTGCCTGTTGGCTTTTCGTCTCTTGGCGATTTTTGCTCGCTGCGCGATCGCGCGAGTTTGGCAGATTTTTATTACATCCGGTCTAGCTCAAACTTGCATTGACAATCGAATATATTCGTTACAACGTGAGATAGGAATGTCTGGCTCAAATATTTATTCTATTAATATTCAGGACGTCACACAGAGACAGAGTACGGGACAGAGACAAAGACAAAGACGACGACAAAGATAGAGACAGAAACAGAGACATAGGCAAAAACAAAGTCAGAAACAAAGACCAAGACAGAGACAAAGACAGAGACACAGACAGAGACATAGACAGATACAGAGACAAAGACAGAGACGATGACAAAGACAGAGACACAGACGGAGACAGGGACAGAAACATATACAAAGTCATAGACAAGAACGAAGATGAAGACAGAGACAGAGACACAATACAGAAACAGAGACAGAGATAATGATAGAGACAGAAACAGAGACGGACACATACACACGGACAGGGACAGAGACAGAGACAGAAACAGGGACAAAGACAGAAACAGAGACAGGGACAGAGTGAAAGACAAATACAGAGACCAAGACTGACACAAAGACAGAGAAAGAGACATAGACAGAGACAGGGACCGATACGAAAGCAGAGGTGGAGGCAGAGACACAGACAAAGACAGAGACTGAGACGAAGACAGAAATATAGACATAGTCGTAGTCAATGACAGAGACAGAGACAAAGACAGTGACAGAGACAGAGACAGACACAGAAAAAGAGTCAGAGACAGACACAGAGGTAACTACGAAGACAGAGACAGAGACACAGGCAGAAACAAAGACAAAGAGAGGGACCGACACAGAGTTGAAGACAGAGACAGAGACACAGACAAAAACAGAAACTGATTCAAGGACAGAGACAAGGACAGTGACAGAGACAGAGACAAAGACAGAAACAGAGACAGATACAGAGACAAAGACGGAGACAGAGACAAAGATAAAGACAGGGACAGAGACTGAGTCAGACGCAGATGCAAGGACAGCGACAGAGACAGAGACAAAGACAGAGACAAAGACAGAAACAAAGACAGAGACAAAGACAGAGTCAAAGACAGAGATTAAGACAACAACATAGCCAGAGACAGAGACAGAGACAGAGACAGACAGAGACAAAGACAGGGGTGATACCAGATACCGAATAGCAGATGCCAGATACCAGCTACCTGATACAAATACTAGATAACAGATCCTAGATATCAGATACCAGATACCATATACCAGATTTCAGATACCAGATACCGGACAACAGAAAGCAGATCATATATCACAGTCACTTGATACCAGATACTATATACTAGACAACAGGTGGCTGATACTAGATACCAGATATTAGATACTTAATATAAGATACCAGATAACAGATACTAGATATCGGATACGTGGAACCAGATACAAGATACCTTATACTAATACCAGATCCCGGATATTAAACCAGATACCATATACCTGATACCAGATACCAGATACTACATACCAGATACCAGATACTTGTTGCTAGATACCAGATACCAGATACCAGACAATAAATATTGGATACCAAATGCCATATATTAGATACAATATTTCAGATACCGGATACCATTTACCAGATTCCAAATACCAGATACAAGATACCAGAAAAAGATGGAAGATTTATCTGATTAAGAATGTTACTCCGAATATCTCGAGATAGCCAAACATTTCCAGATTCTCAAAAAGTTTTCGAATTCGTCAGCATTTCAATAAATTCGAAAATTGTAGAACTTCAGATTTTTGGTTTTTTCGTGTATCAAGGCAATTTTTTCATGTTTCTTTCGAATTTTCTGCAATCAAAACGAATTCAGAAATCACATAGACAATTGTAAATATCTCAAAGTACAATATTCACATAGTTGTTTAGAAATTCCCAATTTCAACGAAATTATCAAAATTCCGATAATATTGATATATTGTCTGAACAATCGAAATTTTGGAATATTTCGCGAAATTTCCATCATTCACTAAAATTCATGTTATTTCGGATGAGCTCTACGAATTTTCATCATTTTCTGAATTCATCGATAGATATGCGGATGTTCTGCCAGATACAGAGACAGTTCCTGATACATATACTTCTATGAACTGAGGTACAAAAACCCAGATACCAAATGCAAGATACCCGTTATAAGATGCAGATGGAGAATATTCTAAGTAACAAGGTTATTTCCAAATACGCAAAGATGCAGCAAATTTTCAAACACTTGAATGACTGTTCAAAAATCTTTGAATTCTTTATAGATATCTTAAATGGAATGAACTTACAAAGTTTCGATATTTTTTCATATCACAGTTGATTTCCGAGATTCTTTGGAATCCTCGAAATTTATGCGATAGTCTTAAATGTCTCGAAAATTGCATAATTCTTTGATACTACCACGTATTTTCGTAGTTCATCGAATCTCTGAAACGTATGAAATCCAAAGGAAACATGCAGTTAGTAAGGCAGATACAGATACAGTAAGAAAAACCTAAAACCAGTTCTCAGATACCGAATACCAGTTATCAGATACGAGATTCCAGATACCGGATACAGGATAACAAATACCTTAATCCAGAAACCAGATACCAGATACCAGGAACCGGACACTAGGGACTGGATAATAGATGTCAGGGACTAAGTACCGGATACCAGATACCAGAAATAAAATATCAGATACCAGACACCAGATACGGAATATGGATTACGGAATACCAGATACCAGTTATCAGATACCAGATACTGAAAAACAGATAGCAGAGAGCAGAAACCAGGTACCAGATACCAGGTACCAGGTTCCATACAACAGATACCAGACACTGGATACCAGATACCAGATATCAGGCACGAGATACCAGATAACAGGTACTGGACACCAGATACCAGATATTGAATACTAGAATTCAGATATCAGATACCAAACAGCAGATCTAAAATACAAGAAACCACATACCAGATACCATATACCAAATACAAGATATCGAATACCAGATAACGAATATCATTGACCAGATACCAGACACCACATTTTAGACACCAGAAACGATATACCATGAATCAGAAACTAGATACCAGATACCTTCTACCAGATACCAGAAACAAGATACTAGATACCAGATGCCATAAACAAAAAACCAGGTACAAGAGACAAGCTATAATATATCAGGTGCGAGAAACCAGATAACAGTTACCAGTTACCAGATGCCGAAAACCGGATATTAGATACAACATATCAGATTCCAGATTCCAGATACCAGATACCAGATTCGAGATACCAGGTACCACATATCAGATACCACATACCAGATACCAAATACCTAATACCAAATACGAGGTACTACATACAAGATACGAGATATTCAAAAGTAGTTACTATTTATCATTTACTAGATATAAGATAACAGATACTACATTCTATATAGCAGATACCAGATATCAGATGCCAGATACTCGATCCCAGATACCATGTACCGTGTAACGTATATCAGATACGATATACCAGATACCAGGTATCAGATACAAGATATAAGATATCAGATACCAAATACCAGATACCAGATACCAGAAACCTGATACGAGATGCAAGATACCAGTCAACAGGTACCAGATAACTGACACCAGACATCAGATACCAGAGAGCAGATCCCATGTACCAGATACAAAAAACTAGATGAAACATACTGGATATTCGATACAAAATACTAGATACCAGATACCAGAAACCAGATTCCAGATGCCGCGTACCAGATATAAGATGCAAGATAAAGATATTAAATATCGCATACCAAATACCTGATACCGAATAAAATATCCCAGATACCAGATACCAGATAACGGATATCAGATATCAAATACCAGATACGAGATATCAGTTATCAGACACCCAATGCCAGATACCAGATTAAAGATACCGAGTATTAGATATCAGATACCAGATACTGCCTTCCGGATTCCATATACCAGATACTAGATACCAGATACCAGATACACGATACGAGATACCAGGTACCAGATACCAGATACCTCATACCGAATTCAACACCAGACACCAAATACCTAAAAACAGATAACAGAACGCAGATACCAGACCGAAAACTAGAAACTCAATACTAGATACTATATACCAGATAACTCAAACCTGAATACAGATATCAAGAAGCAGATACCATGCATTAGATACCAGATACTAGTTAACATGTATCAGAGCCTTGATGTAAAATACGAGATACCAGATACAAGATGACCAGATACTACATACCACATACCAAATACCGGACATCTCAAACCGTATAATAAATACCATACACTCGATATGAGATACATAATACCAGATAACCAATACCACATATTAATACCCAATACTGAATACAAGATCTCAGACACAAGATACCATAAAACGAAGATCATTTACCAGATATCAGATACAAGATTATGGTATCAGACACTACATTCCAGATACCGGATACATGATACCAGATATTACATACCAGATACCAGATACTGCATGCCAGATTTTATATACCAGATACCAAATACCAAATACCAGATAATAGATAACAGACCCCAAATATCACATGCCAGATATGAGACACAAGATACCAGATACAAGATATCACATACCAGATATTACATACCATAAACCAAATACCAGACACCAGATACCAAATACCACACACAAGACACGAGATACCAGATGCCAAATATTATATACTTGACGATAGTTACTACATGCCAGATACCACACATTATATATCAGATATTGTATACTTAATACCAGATACTAGATGCCACATATCTCATACCAGATACCACATACCAGATACAGCATGCAAGATACGATATATAAGATACCAGATACCAGATACTAGATAACAAATACCAATTTCAAGATACAAGATACAGGATATAACATGACAGATAGCAGATACCAGATAAAACAAACCAAATACAAGATACTAGACACCAGATACCAAATACCACATACCAGATATGAGTATCCAGAAACCAGATAACAGATACTACATACAAGCTACTAGATTCCAGATACCAAATAGCAGCTCTCAGATACCAGATACCAGAAACTAGATGGCAGATATTAATCGCCGGATACCAGAAACCAGATACCAGATACAAAGTACCAAATAACAGATACCAGATTACTGACACTAGACGCCGGATAACAGGTAGCAGATGCCATGTACTAGATACTAGATACCAGATAACACATACAAGACACTAGATCCCACATACCAGATATAAGATACAAGATACAAGATACCAAATACCTCATACCCAATATCTGATACTAAATACCATATCCCCGATACCAGATACCAGATAATGAATATCTTATACCAAATACGAAATAAAAGATATCAGTAACTAGACACCAAGTACCGTAAAGCAGATATTGAATACCAGATACCAGATACTGCATACCGGATTTGATATATCAGATACCAGATACCTAATACCAAATACCAGATACCCAGAAACAGATAACTGGAATAAGATAACAGGACACCGATACAAAAACCATATACTAGACCAAAAAAGAGATACTCGATAACAGATACCAGAAACCGGATACGAGATACCAGATTCCAGATACCCGACACCGGTACTGGATACCTTATACCAAATACCAGATACCAGATAACAGATACTAGAAACCTGATACCAGATACTACCTTCCAGATCCTAGACACCATAAACGAGAAACCAGATACCAGTTACAAGAAAATGAATCTCAGATACAAGACTCTAGATACTAGATACCAGACATTATCCAAGATACCAAATACCAGGAACAAGATACCAGATACTAGATACCAGATACCTGATACCAGATACCAGTTATTAGATACCAGATACAAGACACCAGTTACCAGATGCCTGGAAACTGATACGAGTGACAGATAACAGATTCCAGTTATCAGATACCAGGAACAATATATCTGGGACCAGATGCCGGATAACTCATATCCGAAACCACAAACCTGATACCCTTTTAAGAATACAATGTACTATAAACTAGATATCAAATATCAGGAAATAAATACTAGAAACCAGATACCAGATACCAGTTACAAGATTCAAGATCCCAAATGCCAGATACTAGATACAATATACCAGATACTGGACTCAAATCTCAGATACTAGAATACGGATGCCAGATTCCCGATACCAGATAACAGTAACCAGATACCAAATTCCAGATATTAGATACCAGATACTAGATATCGGACACCACAAACCAGACATAAGGTAGCAGATACTAGATACTACATACCATCCATCATATACTTAATGCCTGGTCTCGACTAATAGATACCAGATGCCAGATACCGGTTACCAGATATCAGATGCCAGATACCAGATACCGAATACCAGATGCGATATACCTGATACCATATACAAGATATTTAACAATGGATACTAGATACAGAATACTTGATACGACATACCAGATACCAGACGCAAGATACCAGATTTTTGATTCCAGATACCAGTTACCGAATACTAGATACCGAATAACATATATCAGATACCAGATACCAGCCACTTGGTACCAGATAGCATATATCATATGCCAGACACCAGATACCAGATAACAATTGTTATCTGGTATCCGATATCTTGTATGTGGTATCTGGTATCTGGTATGTGGTATCTTGTATTTGTGATCTGGTGTTTGGTATCTGGTATCTGGTAACTGGTATTTGGTATCTGGTATCTGGTGTCCGGTATCCGATTACTGTTGTCTGGAATATGATATAGTGTATCTCGTCGTTGGTATCTGGTACCTGGTATTTCAAGTCTGGTATCATGTATCTGGGTTTAGGTATCTGGAATCTGATATCTGGTAATACAGTATCTGGTATCTGTCATCTGATATCACGTAGATACAAATTGGGCTCCAAAATGTGAAAATCCTCAAATTTTTCAAGACAAACCTTCACACGATCAGCGGGTTACAGTATGGGCAAAAGTTGCATCTTAGAAAGTTGTTGGCCCGTGCTTTTTCAACGGTACAGTCAACACAAAACGATATACAGAAATGTTTAACACGTTTTTATTCAACGCTCTTCGCCATCGTAGACGTCTGAGTTCCACCTGGGTCCAGCAAGACGCCGCTACCTGTCATGTGGCAGACAAAACCTTGAAAATTCTCGGTCGCGCGTTCGCAAAACGCTTTATCTCGAAACGCGCGCTTTTCAAATGGCCTCCTCGCTCGCCCGATCTGACCGCACCAGATTTTTTCTTGTTGGATTCTTTGAAGTCAAAAATTTGACTTAAAGCCTTCGTCGAAGGTTTAAAAGTCAACAATTTGACCATCCAAACAACTTGGAAGAAGGAAAACAACAGATTCGCGACGTAATTTCAAGAATAACCCCAGATGTTACGAAAGAGTCATCAAAAATTCGATTTCCCGTTCAAAGTTGTGTGTAGCCGCAGACGGTCATCAGTTGCAGAAGTTTTATTTCATAAATAAAATTGAACGAATTTTCTACCTTGTGTGAGTTTTTCACATTGTGGTAGTTTTTGCCTAACGACCCTAATACACCCTGTACCAAATACCAGACACAATATACAAGATACCATAAACCGAAAACCAGATATCAAATACCTCATATCAAATATAGAGAGTCATATAACAGATACCAGATACGACATACCAGATACCAGATAACAGACACCAGATCCCCGATACCTGATATCAGTTACCGGATACTATACCCCAGATACCAAATACAAGTAACCACATACTAGATACCAGATAACTGATACCAAATACCAGATACCAGATACGAGATACCGAATACAAAGTAGCATATACCAAGAACCATATACCAGATAGTAGATACCAAATACCAGATACCTATTACGAGATACAACATGCTACATACTAGAGAGCAGATACCAGATACTCTGGTACCAGATGTTAGATACCAGATACTAGATACAATATATCAATACTAGATGCCTCATACTAAGTATCGGGTACTACATACCAAATACGGGATGCCAGATAACGAATTTCAGATAACAGAACCCAGACATTAGACAACAAATACCAGATACCAGATACAGGATACCAGATACCAGATTCCCTATACCAAACGCCAGATACTTGATATCAGGTTTTAGATACCAGATACAAGTCACCAGATACCAGATACGGGATACAAGATACCAAATACCACATAGCCGACACCAGATACCAGATACAAGGTGGAAGATATCATGTACTATATATCGGAAACTAGATAACACATACTAGATACAAGATACGCAATAATAGATACTAGATACTAGATACCGGGTACCAAATACCACATATTAGATATAAGATACAAGATACCAGTTACCAGATACCGGATACAAAATACCAGATACATGACACCAGATACCAGATTCCAGACATCATATAGAAACTACCAGATACGAGGAATCATATACCAGATATTAGATACCTTATAAAATTCACCAGATAACCGATACTAGATACCAGATATCAGATACCAGACACTGGATACCAAACGTCAGGGACCAGATACAAGGGACAGATGACAGATTCCAGTCAGCAGATACTAGATACCAAATACTACACACCCGATACTACGAACTCAGTAAGCGATCACGAATACAATGGACCAGATAACATATACTAGATACCAGTAACTAAATACTATCAGGAACCAGAGACCAGATACCCGTAGCCAGATATCTCTAACCAGAAACCAGACGCCAGGTAACAGATACCAGATACTCGATACTACATACTTGTTATGGATAGTACTACTTATGGAAAGTACTATTTATGTATACCAGATACAAGAGACAGAATACCAGGTACCAGATACCAAAACTCAAATACGAACACCAGATACCAGATACCAAATAACAGATACCAGATACAAGGTACTAGATATCAGATACCAGATGCCAGATACTAGATACCGTATACCTTATTGATGATATCAGATACCAGATACCAGATATCTGATACCAAATATTACATACGGGACACGAGATTCCAGATACAAGATACCATGTACTGTGTTTTAAGGTATCAGATTTCAGAAACCAGATACCAGATACCAGATACTAAATACCCGATTCATCATATCATATAGCTCATTCCAGATATCAGATACAACATATCAGATACTGGATACTTAATATTAGGCCACATACAACATGTCATATCCCAGACAGCAGATACTATATACCAGAAACCAGACACCAGGAACCATATACCAGTTACCAGACTCCGGATACCAGACTCCCGATACCAGATAGCATTTACCAGATATCACATACCAGATACCAGATCCGAGATACCCGATTTCTGATATGAGATAACAAATACTTGGTATCATACACCAGTTCCCACATTTCATATACCAGCTACCAGATACCAGATATTCGATACCAGCTACCAGATACTTCACACTAGACACCAGATACTCGATACCAGATACCGGATCCAAGCAATATGTTACCCGATACCTCATACAAGATATCAGATATTAGATACACAACAAAATATACTGAGAACCATATACCAGATACTGAATACTACACGCCGGATACCAATTCACAGATACCAGATACCAGACTTTAGGTACCAAATACAAGGTAACGGACACCTGGTACTAGCTACCTAGAACCAGGGAGACGATATCAGGTAAAATATACCAAATATCGGATTCCAGATAGCAAATACCAGATACCAGTAACCAGATACCAGCTACCAGATAACAGAAACTAGATACCGAATACCGAATATCATATTCTAGAGACTAGATATCACATACTAGATGCAAGATTACGTATATCATATATCAGATGTCAGATACCGGATACCAGATACCTCATCTAAGGTACGAGATACCATTTACAAGATATCAAACGCCAAATCTCAAACACCAGATACCAGATTACAGATATCACATTTCTTATACCATACACCAGATAATAAATAGCAGACACGAGGTACCACACACCAGAATACACACTCGATACCAGATGCCAAACACCAAATATCAGATACCACATACAAGATACGACATACCATATTCCATAAATTATGTATCATATGCCAGATAACGTATACCGAATACCACATAACAGATGTAGAATATCAGATTCAATATACCAGATGCCACATACTAGATACAGGATATCAGATACCAGAAACCATATACTCGATACCAAATGCAAGATACTAGATACAAAATACCAGATACCAGATACCAGAAACCAGATGTAAGATTCAAGATACAAAGTAATAGATACCAGGTATTATATATCTGATAGTGAATACCAAATGCTATATACCAGATACCAGATATCATAAACCATCCACCAGAGACTATATACTAGATACCATATAGCAGATTTCAGATACCAGATACAAGTTACTAGATACTGAATTCGATTATTAAATACTTAATATCTGATACTAGATATCTAATACCTCATACCAAATACTGAATACTATTTTTGGGATACCAGATACCTAATACCCGATACAAGACACCAGATACATTATAGCAGATATTACATACCAGGTGTCAGATACCTAATATCAGGTGCCAGATATCAGATGCCAGATATCAGATAGTAGATACCAGTCACCGGATATCAGAAACAACATTCCATATACCAGATATCGGGTACAAAAAACAAGATAACAGGGTGTCCGAGGCACGTCCAGAAATTAAGTGTACTCAATTTATGTAGGGTTCGAAGAAGTCTCCCGCCAGCTCTTTCGCCCACTTCTCCACCTCCCCCTTCACCTCCTCGTCCGTTGAAAACTTGTGCCCACCCATGTGCACCTTAAGGAAAGTGAAGAGATTGGAATCTGAAGGGGCCAGGTCAGGGAAATACGGGGGGTGGTTCAAAACGTCCCATCCAAAAGAGTCGAGGTAAAAAGACTCCCTTCGTCAGCATGCCTCTTCTTTTATTATGAATCGCCCTTTTCAGTTTTTTTAGCGTCTCACAGTATCTTTCCGCGTTGATGGTCTCCCCGTGAGGCAGATATTCAATCAAAATTATGCCTTTAAGGTCCAAAACACGAATGCCATGATTTTTTTGGCTGAAATTGTGGTTTTGAATTTCTTGGCGGAGGGTGACAAGGTGTGACGCCATTGTTCAGACTGCCTCTTAGTTTCAGGCGTGTAGTGGGCAACCCAAGTTTCGTCTCCAGTAACAATAGAGAAGAGAAAATCATCGCCTTTAAGTTCGTAGTGCAGAGCTCCAAAAACTCTTTGGAGCTCTGCACTCGATTTGACTTGTGCTGTTCTGTCAGCTGTTTTGGGACCCACCTCGCAGACAATTTCCGATATCCGAGAGTTTCTGTGATTGTTTCGTGTATCAGGGATCAGGAGATTTGCGAAAACATCGTAGAAAGTTCATCTAACGTCAATCTGCGATCGTCACGGACCGCAATCTCGATTTTTTCCACAAGTTCGTCAGTCACAATTGAAGGTCTTCCGCTCCTCTG